>JABFFG010000167.1:0-14321 GCA_013623685.1 Fusarium transvaalense
TAGTTTATTCCTTAGGAACTATAACTGTTATAATACAGTAATAGCAGGCACTTGATAGCCTGGGTTGCTTCCTTGCTTCCAACCCTGTATGAGTTGTAGAGAGATTATAATAGATGCATCAGTTCGTGGTATTAGGGTATCAGAGTCAGCAACTCATAAGGACTAAATAAATTTGTTGATGTTTCGGCGATATGACTTCGGTATACTGTGTCTTTCTCCAAGATAGCGTCTAAAACAGTCGCTATCATTCTTTAACGCGAAGTCACAGCGCATGCAGATGATAATCAACTGAGAAAGAGCATAATGTAACTTCATTGTTTTCAGTTTCTGAAGTTGCCTTGTAGCGATTCTTTGGCTCACCAGAGTAGTCTAGTTATTTGTGAGGATATGATTCTGGAATGTTATTTGAGAGAGCTTTGAAAAGATGTTATCGACAACTCACGATTTAAAATGGCCATTGAACTCTACTGGGATGGCATGGACTATTGCGCTGAGAACAGGCCGTTCCCAGTCAGAAAGAGAGAGCAAGATTTTTAGAGTTCTGATTGGTCCAATACCTAGAACGAGCCCTATTCCAGAATAGAATTCTCAAGTAAAATAGAAGAGTCTTTCCAAAGGACTATCGACGTCTTGTACTATAGTAAAACAACTCTCGATCGTTTTCTACGGGGTATCCACAAGTATTTGACCCCCTCTGCATGAATCGCCTACTGGCCGGGATAAAAGAAAGCTATGTAGCCCATAATATGCTGCGCCTTAAATTTAATAGAATTGGATCACACAGCACTGCCAGACTTGGCCTGATGGACCACCGGGGTCTCAGTGACGTGGACGGAAGCCTTGCCATCATCGACAGGTTTTTCAATGACGATGACAGCTCCCACATCTGCGTGATCTACACCACCGAACAGTATGTCCATGTGCTCCAGTGACACACCCTTGGTTTCTGGGATACAGAACCAAACGAAGACGAAGAGAACCACATTGATAGCACCAAACATATACATGGCGTAGCTTCCAAAAAGGTCAGTACATTGAGATTTCAGGCAGGATTCGATTAACTTACAATCCCTTCTCAGTGAGAAAGATGGGGAAAATTTGTTCTGCAATATTTGTTAGTTGTCAGCCCGGGTAAAGCGAAAAAGAAATACTTACGGAGAATGATGCTTGCGATAGACTGGCACTGAGTGGTCATAGCGACGGCTTGCGCACGAACGTTCATGGAAAAAATCTCTGAAGTCCAGATCCACACTGTTGCACCCCAAGAAGGCTTGTAGAACAGGGCAAACAGGAACATCAAGAACACAGTCGCGATACCCACGCTCGAAGACTTGGATCCATCCTCAAGAGTCGGTGTCTCGGTGACTACAGCTGCGGCTGCAAACATGCAGACCGCCATACCAGCAACGCCAATCAGGAGGAGAGGTTTTCGTCCCAGGAAATCCGTCATCCAAGTGGCATTCAGAGTGAAGAGAATGTTGAAGGTTCCACCCAAAGCGTTGATGAGCTGGATCTGGCTGTTTGAAGTAAAGACTTTCTTGTAAATGATGGTAGAGTAAGTTGCGAGGGAGCCGTTTCCGGAAAGCTGTTGTCCAACATTGATGCCAGCCGCGAGGACTGGCCTAGTCAGATAATGACCATCAACAGTAACCAAGAAGACTTACGCATGCGCTTTCTCACAGATTTATCCGTCCACAGCAACTTGTATCGGGCCCAAGTGCAGTTTGTCTGTTGCTTCTCAAACCTAATGGCTTGTCGTATCTCTTCCATCTCCTGGGCAATAAGGTCTGGGTCGTCGCGAACTGCCAAGAGGACTTTGTGAGCCTCTTGGAATCTTTCATGATAGATATACCTGTAGCTTGATGAGCATCGTATTCAAGAAAGGATCACATGCAAGGAAGCATCCTATCTGCGTCCGACTGTGGGGTTCCCAATAGCATACCATCTTGGAGTCTCAGGACAGAAGAAAAGTCCCGACATGATGACGATGGGGCAAAGGATTTGAAATAGCATAACAATCTTCCAATCCCATTCTCCGAGGGTCTCGGCATTCTTGGAGCACCCATAGTTGATCCAGTATGCGACAAAAGATCCCACGGTGAAGAAGAGCTGCCAGAAACTCATGATAGTACCCCGGAGGTTGGCCGGTGCTAGTTCGTTGATGTAAACTGGTCCAGCCGGCATCATCAAACCCTGGCCAAAACCGGTGATGGCACGACCGGCGATGAAGCCCCCAATGGCAGGAGGTGTAAATGTCGAAACAAAGGTCGCGATGATGACAAATGTGGCACCAACCCACATAGTCCACTTGCGGCCGAATCGGTCGGAAATGAAGCCCGAGAAGAAAACGCCTGGAAGACGAAGAAGATGAGCATCAAGCCAATGGCTCGGAATGATGGATGATTACCTGCAACGATACCGGATACACCCATGGCGGTATTGACCGAGCCGATAGCAGATGGAGACTGGGCCATTAATTAGTCCAGGTCAAGGACTCAACGGCCCGTGGTGTAAGAAAGAAACATACGGGCTTGCCAAAGTAGTTCATGAAATGAACTGATCCCTGTGCTGCGTTGAAAGTAGACGAATCATAACCGTTTACAGCCATACAAGTGCAAGCAACGAGGCAGCAGAACCAGAGGTTCGCCTTCTTCGATTTGAAGAGCATGATGGGAAAGTATTCCTCAAGATATCGCAAAGAACAGTGAGTTTATGGAAAGAATGGTTTTGAGAAGGGCACAGTCGTCGATTAGGCGAGGCTTTGTGATTCCTTTTATATATTGTCAAGGGGTGGGATCCACAATCGAAGCCTAGTCAGCCGAAGCCGGGTCTAGAAGCATTATGGGTAGGTATATTTTTAGCGAGAGGAGAGTGGTTAGTAGCGTCCTGACCTGGCTAAGCCATCCAATCAGTTAGTGCAGTTAATACAGGCTTTTTGCAGACAAAAATTAGGCGTGGCCATTGCGACTTATTAGAGGAACATGGCAAGACCATGTACCGTGCATGATAAGCTTATATTTCGGACAAGCATGTGTCTTAAAAAATCCCTCAATCTCTCACTTTTCTATCTAATTAAACAAAATCTCAACTAACAAACATATCTGAATTTAATAGCAAATGTAATATTCTTAACTAAGTGGTCTGCTGATCCTTCCAGCCTTAACAGCTTCAATGACATTTTTGTCGATCTCGTCTTTGATGGCTCGACGGGCTTCTTTTGGAATATGGCTTTCAACGACTTGGCCGAGAGCTGTTTCGATATCATCGTCGACGTCGTCTTCGAAAGCTTTTCTCACGTCCTGAGCTGACTGGTCTGTGATGACGAGCTATGAGAAGTGCTTTGGAAGACCTCTATCGAGGTGTGCAGTTCGAATACTTCTGCCTGGGTTAAGACAACCATTTGATCGCTGCAAAACCGGATACCTCCGAGCTTAATCTTGAGCAGATTATATTTCTTAGGTCGCCTGACTGGGGTGGTCAACAGGTAAGGAGCAGCTTCGTCCTGGCACTAGTGAGACTGGGGCTTGAATCGCATCTCATTTAGAGGTGGAAGATAATGCACTACCGTGGCACTGCCTGTGGCAACGCGCTTCAGGGACCAGCTGCCATGGGCGAGCTCAGTCCACCCAATAGTGATCTCCCAGCTCTTCTGTGGCCTGGCCGAGCCGGAGTTTATCTTAGCGAGATCTCCAGACGTCTCTTCCTCGTAGTCTTCTGGCTTTTCGATCCCTAGAGTCGATGTCTTGGCGACGATGTGGGGGATGAACAGGTAAAGCCTCGTGCCTATCATGACTGCAATCAGGTGTGTGCGGGTCATGTCAAGACACTTACCCTGCCGTTCAGTTTCCACTGTCGGCATATTGATTTCAATCTTGGTCCACAGTCTCCAGATCCCCTCGGGTGTGTCTTGCCGAGCAATTTTCAAGGTGCGATAATAGAAGCTGTGCAGCGTGGAATGAGTAGGGGTAAAGAAGTGGTACATCTCAGTCCTCAGGTGATCTTGAACGTAAATGACGTATGTGAGAACCTCGAGACTCGATATCTCGTTGAGCCTGTGCACATGTGTCTTGAGGGCCTACTCAAACGTCTTGACACGAAGATGCTTCTTCATCAGACTTGCCCCAAACTTCTCAAATAATTGCGACTTGACGTCCCGGAGCAAGGGCTCAGCCCAAGTCTCAGGACAGATAAATAGCTTTACGTGTGCTTTCCGTATATTGTAATGTTGACGCAACTCCCACGGCTCTGGCACGATAGTTCACTGATTACCGTCATTTTCCAGCCGAAGGGGACATTGACGACCAAACAGTGAGACTACGGATATGGCTTGCTTGGTTCGCCATGTCTTGAGTTGAGACCCCATCTGGACATCCATAAAGAAGTGCCCAAGCAAGCCCCCAGTGTCTTCTATACCCAGACGCGTTACACAGTTTTGCTGCAGTATATGGAAAGATCAAGGCACGTCATGGCTATCGATAAGACTCTGATCGGCTGCTGCCCGTTACATACTTGTTATCTTGTCATGGAGCGCCTTGGCTGCTTCAGCTTCCTCAGTAATGTCGCACATGGTCCTCAAAGCAGCGATCTAGAATAATGTGGAGATGTACGGTTGAGCTTCTTAACCTATAGTACGACCGATCTGCTTGTCGATAGTTATGATCTTCTATAGGTTCACAAATTCCTCAAACACACTCAGCTTTGTAATCACGACCGAGGTCGGATGGTTTAGTTACTTGGTCTTGAGACCTTCAAGCACCCTTCGTCTGTCCAAACCGAAACAAGCATATATTTCTTCGCCGGTATCATCCAGCGTAGGTTCTCAAGTATCAAAAAGGAAAGAAAAAAGAAGTGGCAAACCACAGCTGTCTGGCTTGGCATAAACAGCCTCCTTCAACTTTCAGTAGTGGTTTAAGTGTAGTAAGTCTTCAATAGATAGCGAATATATGAGGGATGTTACTAGTATAGTTCTTTGCTTCCCACCAGGTGTCCTGGTACACGGCCTAATCGGTTCAGATATTTGTAGTTGACCCAATGTGACACCCCGCTTGATGTGTTCGATGGCTAGAGCCATCGCCTTGGCTGTCTTGATGGGCAACAGAATACCTTGTGCAAAGGTGAATTTTGCAGCCTTAGATGACATCTTAAACAACTCAGAGGGCGTAAATTCGCCCACAAGATAATAGATGTTGCCAGCTAAGAGTGGCACAGGACTGCCGGTAGGCTATAAGTTTAAAGGAACCAGCATGCTGTTGATGTTCAGTGTGGGATTTCGATTTTTGACCTTATTCGCTGTTTTTGTAGGTGAAAGTAAGCTCATCTACTTTAGTAGGCGCAAAATAGGCATTCAGGGGCTCGTCGGAGTTAATGGTTGAATGGCAGAATTGTGTAACTGTAGTCATGGTCAGCTGGCATCCCCCACCTGCGTTCTCCATTAAGGTAGAGTCCGTATAAGAAACACATACTTAGTAGAAGCATCAAGGTCTGATACTAGGGTTTTAAGGGTGTTTCCTACGAGTGCTTCTAGAAGGCTCTCGGGGATGGACGGTGTGGTTAGTTGGACGAAAGCGCTTCTCGGTTCTTGTCTCAAGCGCTCATTCTGGCTAAGCTCTTGATCTGCGCTCAGATAAGGCGATACGAAGGTAGACTTCCTAGCACTTGGCATACTATCTGGGCAAGCGTATTGAGCGCGTCGTAGTCTAGATATATGGCGGGCTCAAAAAGTGACTGAATGATCTTTCGAGGAGCCTCCGCTGCCCTTGAAAGATTGCCGATGGCAGTTTTCAAAAATCCAGATTCAAAACATTATACTTAAATGAATCCCATCACCTTTAATTTCAAGGTCTCAGGGCGTCAATTGCGCTCAAATACCGTTACCTGCATGATCCGGGACAAGCGCGAGCTTATTTAGACGTACTTTTGCAAGGTCCACGGCGGTATCGAGCACGTCAGCATTACTGAATGACCCGGGTACCTATCTTTTGCCAGCTTCTACTTGGCAATATTTGGCCTGGTTTAACTTACCTTCAATATAGCCGATAACTAGCTTTGCAGTAGGCGGATTAAAAACATAAGCTACACACCTGGCCGCTTGTCCTGGCGATGGTATAGTATTAGTGAAGGGTATGGAAACGTGTGTTTCAACGTCTTTGTGCTTTAGTTAAGAGGAGCCAAGACGGATACTGACTCATTAGAGGCTAGAGCTACATCAACTAATGATCTAAAGTCTTCGAGATATTCTTGTATAGACTCTAGGGTCCACTCAGGCTCAAAACCCTCACTGCAACTCTTTACCAGCGCAAATGTAAGCATAGGGTTATCCAAAGAGGACTTTTTAAAATCGAGGGTAGAGGGCAGTTTCCTGATGAACAGTGCATAGTCCTAAGGTACAATAGAGAACATATGACATAGCAGAACGTGGCGATGTAGAATCGTGAATCTCTTGAGTGTAAATTGTGTGCCAGCCTGATCCAGCTTTGCCTCCCATAACAGGTAGGTTTCTCGCCTGTAAGGGAGACAGGCCTCTTTATTGTCAGCTATCTGTACGGATGTTGAAGATGAGTGATATTTATTATATAGACTGAGAGACGACCTTGCAGTAGATTAATAACTTAGGGCTAAGGGCATATATAAAATACTAGAAAGAAAACAATTAGGCAAGCTAAATAGTAATATATAGTTATGCATTTCTCTCTAGCAATTACTATTAAGAGAATAACTCAACCTCATCTGGCTACCCTCGACTGAAAAACCAGGCGGACCCTGATTACATAGCAATGCATTAGCACAGAGACTTTACATTACAGACCGGATAGCTTCCGAACGTAGCTCTTTGAGCTACGTCTTGTAAATCGAGCCTGACCTCCCTGTAGTGCCTAGCCGTAGCAATAGACCGTATCCCGCCTGAGGCGTTCACCGTTCACCGACCCTGCTGAGCCCAGCCCGTGACAATTCCTTACATCTTCTACTTGCGGGGGTGGTATTAAGCGTCGGAGGAAGAGCCAATCAGCCAAGGTAACCCCGGCAAGACCCTTACGTGACCTGAAGAAGCATCGGATAATCAGCATACCTTGCATTGGACTAGACCTCTTCTGGTGTCGGAGAATCAGCCAATCAGTGCATCTTTTGCCCGACATCGGCAGAAGCCCACCCTTTATTTTTTCCGCTTCCAGGTCTAGCCTGTCGTGACTAGAGCGAAGATTGCTTAGCTCTATCATTGAAGAGGACGTTGCATAACCTTGTTCGCATTTTTTTTGGCTTGCAATTGTCCCAGTGGTGAATGACTGCATTTCAGCTTTTGATCGCTTTTGGGGGGTGCTATTTATCTGATACAGAATAGACATCTTTTGCAGTTTGGGAGGAAAATGCGAGGGACTTTGGGCTTTTTGAAAACCAATGGATGATAATATACGCCTGCATTATGCGCTGGCAGGTATTGGGCTTGGCAGCAATACGCCTTTGTACTGACGATATGCTATGGACTAGATGGCATAGAACATGATATGGGACTGTTCCAAATTTACCAGTAATATTTTTTGGACGATTTGTTTTAGGCTGGCTGTGAATAGGAAAGTGTTAGTTGGAGAGGAGAGGCCATGAAGCTCTCGATCGTTGCAGGGAATCTAAGTGAGATCAGATGCGACTGTGTCAGCTTATTACCTCATGTGATACAGTAACAAGTCTTACTGTAAACTTTTTCTGCATTTTTTATTTCGTAACTGGCCATCCTGAACCTATAGATATATTATATACTAAGTACTATTTGAAACAGTAATGAAACAACATGGTTTATCCTCTCGAATGCAGTACATGTGTCTTCATTATCGTCTCATTCTGTAAGACCAAATCGTCAATATCTTTTTGAAATGATAAAAGAGATGCAGTAATATCGCTTGTACTCTGGGGTGTTATTATACCATCGCTATATGGACTGGGAAATTCTACGCCATCAGGTTCCCATGTCGATGCATGGGTCTTGAACAGTAACGGGAAAAAAGAACTGGGCCACTTTAAGGTCAAATGATATTGTCTGGAGGACAATGAGATGGCAGCAGGACTGGCCAACTTATCGGCTGATCGACCTGGATGGTATTGAGGGGAAGATGTTCGGGTATAGAGCATGGCGTATTGGCAATTCCTCTGAAAGATCCCGACAGGGACCGAGAACGCAGTATCTGCGGGATATCGCTGAGTGGCGTAATAGGGCGGCTGGTCCTCATCGTACCAAATTAAATGGTTTGTCGGTAGAAGGTCATCGGCGGCGGGAGGAGATACAACTGGACGTGGTATCTGATGCGGCATATGAAGAAGAGAATAATCCGTTTGGATCAGAAAATCGAGCACAAAGAGACTCCAATACACGCAGCGACGTTCTTCTTCCTCGTAGGGGATATAGGCATCCCGCTCAGCTTCAAGGTATTTTCCAGGGCCCACGTGTAGGATCAGGGCCATAGTATTAGCATCTCCAATGCTGACATAGGCACGTCCAAGATCCTCATGGCTATACTCGTAGAATGCGAGCAGAAGAGAACACTGAATAAGCTCGATAGTTGGGGTATTAAGGGTTCTCAGGATACTTAAAATTTGCTTGGCAGCCCGATAGGTTGGCATATCAACACCCTCCTCTCCTTTGATACTCATTGATTTCGCTGAATCATCGTTGTGAGAAAAGAGGTGCATGCATACAACCAAAAGGGCAGTAGCAGGGTCGTGAAGCTCTTGATCGGCAATAGAGTCGAACCCAGTATTATTGGTGCGTAAGGCGAACAGTTCTGGATGAACTGTAGTAAGGTAGGGATTTATAGTCTCCAAGTAGTGTTTAATAGAGTGACTCGGGGTGGTATTGCGTGGGGATAGTAGGCTGAAAATCATAGTGCTGGAAATGTCGAGGAATGGCTTGAACATCCCCTGCATGTTAATACTCTCAGGTTGAGATTGCGCAAGGTTCTCAGGCCTTAAAACAACAGTGACTGAGGGCGTATATATAAAGTCATAGCAGCACGTGTTCTTAAGCCTGGAAAGTCAGTCACAATAATAGGCGAGCTGAACAGATTATTACATACCTCCTACAGCGCGAACAACTGGGCAACCCTTTGTCGCATTTCTTCTTAATACGTGTGCACCTTTCACAAGCTCTACAAGCCTTCTTCGGCCCTTTTGAAAATGTAGAGTTTGGTGAAGACGGTATAGAGCGGGGTTTGACAGATTTGCATGAGAGTTCCATAGTGGCTTCTATACGCTTTCAACATAAGTCTGACCTCGGACGTTAGTTCTGGTGAATGTAAGTTTCAGAAAGTTCTCTTGATAATATGGTACCAGGCCAAATTTCAGTAATGGAAAGATTGGCCTTAAAGGGATTCAGAATCCAGGCACGAGGTGTTATACATAAACACATACCTTGAGCTGGGCAGGATTGAATATAAATTTCGCAATGTCCAATCAGCTAAGATAAAGCTTATAGATCTTAAGACCAATATTGTCAAAGGAGGAACAGACTCCTGACATAAGTGAGAAGGAAAGAGTGCTATTTAATATTTAATCAAGACGGGTTGATACTTCCTGTTTCGTCCTCAAATTTCAGGCCGTAAAGCTGGTCAGAAGCTGCTAGCCTCTGTCTGTTTCTAGACTCGGGACTCGAGGGAGCCGAAGCCGCTAATTGGTGGGACATTTGACAAGTCCTACGCCACATAAACAGGGCTGAAGATGATATTTTAGGACAGGGGGTCAGATGTTTGAAATAACCATCCGGAGCATGGAATGGGCTAGCCAATGACTCCCTGCTTAATCTTATTAAACCGTTCCTTTAACCATACAGACTGCTAGGCTGTCAGGTTTATTTTCTCTTGGCCTTAGCCGATATTGACCAAATTTAGAGCTGTCAAGAGGTGGAACTCCCAACTGACCCATCTAAGCAATTTAGGCTAGTGATGGGCTAAGCGACATGCCCTACAATACCGGTATGCACCGGAATGTCATTATTTTTTTATTATGACGACTTACCCTTCAAGCTCTTCTGAGAAGGTCTAGACGTTTCGAAACCACAAGGGGCTCCCTTTATTGATTTGCGAAAATACGTTTCGCAACGGTCCTGCATATACTAAGTTCTGCAAGTTATTTACATGTGACATACCGGTAGGTGAATAGGTCGTATTATATGCAGTGGTATGAGAAAAGGTAGATGATATGATCTTTAATAGGCTGACTTGGGTTGTTAAAGGGAAAGAAACGAGGACTTGAACTTAAAGAAATCTTGAATCTGTTATAAGATTGTGTGGTAAGAATTAATGTTTCCGTTTCTCGTCACTTATCGCTCTGTCAGCTGTGTATATAGTGTATTTAGTAAGATACCCATCATCTAAGCAGCCTCAATTCGCTGTTCCAGCATCTTTAATCTGCCAATAAATTAGAACGTCCTTGTCACTTACCTCCGCTACTCTACCCAAACTTAAGAATCGTTTGAAGGCACTTAGTAATAGTATGAGCTTCATAGTCTCTTCTAAGTGGATTTCTCCTAATACACTAGATATGGTCGCACTACAGACCTTCGGCAAAGGTGTTTCCGCAGCGTCGTCATCTGCCACTGCGATTTCGAGTAATAGGCAGCTATATGAATGGCGACCAGACATGCTTTTATATTAACCGACAATACGAATGAGAGTTGCTGGCCCGGCTAGTAGCCTGAATGACGTAACGTATGTAGAATGATCTCGAACGCATATTTATGAGATTATTGTTATTAAGAGATCATGTTAACGCTACGCATGAAGCAACTAGTGTTAATGCAAAGGTCTGCTGAGAGCGCCTGAAGGAACAGACTATCCTATCTACCAATAACGTGACTAATAATTCTTTACTTTTAGAATTGTTAAGACGAAGTTATTTCTTCCAATTGTGTCCTGTCAACTCTAGCCAACTGTTCCTTTTCAGGTTGTTATCATTCAGGGCGGAATGCCTGTCCAAATGCCTTGGCTTCCTTAGCAAGGTGTCGATACTGGTACACGCGTAGCTTGGCGGACAAGGGACTGGCCTGCCGTTGTCGATATTTCTTTCGGCCTGGTAATTCTTCTACTCCAAATTCAAGCTACCTTCCCATTTAAACCAGGCTGGCACCGGAAGGTTTGCTTGTCACTTCGTTCTGTCTTTTCCACTTACACGCCTCAACCCTATATGCACAGTGTGGACTTTAATCTGTAGACAGTTCTTTCAAGGATTGAAGAATTTTCTGGGGTTAAAGAAAGAACGTACTGTCATCCTGTGTGGAACTGGTCCAAGCTATCAGGGACAGCGTAGTCTCACCGCATCGTAGCTGGCTAAATCCTCCCATGCCGTTCTGTAATTACAGATGCTTCGGTCTTGAAGCGTTTCCCGACGCTTTCCCGCTGTCGGACTAAACAATGAAATCCCGACGTTAACCTCTACAATCTCAGATGCTGCGGTCTTGAAGTATTTTCCGACGCTTTTCCCACTGTCGGAGTAAGAAGCAAATCCCGACGTCGACCCCACACACATGGAATTGTGTGAACTAGGGTTCATATGTCACTCTAGTCCAAGTACCCCTGGGATCAGCTGACACTTGTGGGGACATCAAGACACGATAATACCCTGAGGCGCGTGATTGACGATACTTGGCTTTAGCGTTATACACCGACTGAGCTTAGACGCGGATCATGAGCGGAACGCGCTACATGCCGTTCCACAAGATTAAGGCATATTAGGCTCAACCAAAACTACAAATTACTTCATAAATGTGTGATAAATATTCGGTAACAGGCAATGCACTTTCTAGTTTCTACTGTCTAATATAACTTGAACTTTGTAAGTACGACTTGGGAATATAAAATTACCCAGTTTCTCAGACACTCCGGCTGTCTCACGTCTCACCTCCTTATGAGCTACCAGTAGGACCGATTCAACAAAATAGCGCAACGAAAATATTCATATAAAACAATCCTGAAAATCATCGCTGTGTACGTAGCTATCAGCGCAAACCCTCACCCTAGAATCTAATGTTTAGCTTTTTTCTTAAATTCACATAATGTTGTCTTTTACCTCACCAATCGATAGGTTCTCTTCAGGCTCATCCAGCGGCAGATGGTGCTCTACCAAGAATCTCACCATCCACTTGTCGAACTTGTAGGTTTGCATTGCGCCGGGTCCCGTACAAGTCTTTTGAAATAGTTGAAGACGTCTTATCTGTATCTGTGTCAGAACTTGACCACTAATATAGATAGGGTTTACTCTACTCACTGAGTTTTGAATCGAAGGCCAGTATCTTTGAAGCTCAAAGATGGCTTCAAAGTTGGACTCCAACTTGGCTCGGATATCAGTCGTGTCATCTTGTTGGCCAAAAATGAGCGTATGCAGCAGTACTGCAGAAGAGACAACTGTCATGTAGCCTACTCCCCCAAAGACCAATTCACAATTGGGAACTTGGCGAGAGAGTTGGACAAGATGACTAATGGCACTTGCGTGATGCTTGCAAAGTTCGGCATATTCGATTGACTTTGGTGTTTGGGTCCGATTGAGATCTAGGAATCTGAAAAACAGAAGCACGAAATGCTGGTGGTAGCCTGTGTGTATGGCGAGGAATGGTCCTCCAAGGCCCTTGGCACTGTGTGCCCGAAGGTTCTCCTCTGTCGCTTTCTTTTCCTTGGGGAGACCCGCTTCCCAAAGTCGTAGGCCTTCTGCTAGATCCGCAACGCGTTGCATGACGTATTCTTCGGAGAGATCCTCTTGACCCCACTGTTTGTTCAAGTTTTGGATAGGCCCTAACTGTTTTGCAAGCATGACATTGTATGCCCAAAGTCCCAGTGTACGTGGGCGCGCAGGAGTTGTCTCACTAGCTTGATCAACATCCATGTGATGAAAAACATCTTCATCCATTGGTAGTGGAGTGTCCTGGTCAAAGTCTGGCATGGCACGACGGAGGTTGCGACCTATAGAACTCCATCGGTCTGCCATGAATAAAGTCCACCATACCCTGCATTTTGTCTCACGTAACACTTCCGAGTCTACTGGTTCCGGATGGTCCAAACCAAGGATTTCGGCCATACGAATGCCAAGGGTAACGAAGAGCGCTTCTGATTCTGGATTCTTTGACGAAGATGATAAATTTGCGAGCAGGACGCAAGTCTGGATATTCTCAAGGCAGATGTTCTCCATATCTTGCTTCAGTAGCTGTTTGGATTTTTGCATGAAAGTAGGTCCAAGGGAGGCTATTTCGGGCTTAGAATGGAATCGACAACCAAATGCTAGTATAGCGAAGAGCAAGGCATCTCCCAACCGACCTTCTCTCACGGCAGCTCGTAAGGTGGGTAGATGGAATAAGGTATGAGGTCGGTCAAGTATATAGTGAATGTAATTCTCCACAAGGTCTTCAATCAGGTCATGTGAGAGAAAGAATTGTGGGTTCAGATCATTGTGTTCGACACTCGGGTAGTGACGAGGAGAGATACGCCGTCGCTGTGGGGAAGTCTCGATGAGCGAACATTGGTGATGGCGTTTTTTGGCGCACGCATCACAGGGACCCCCGGGTTTTGTTTGGAAGCACTTCTTGCGCCTCCTTCTGCACCTCGAGCACGCCGTAGGAAATCTCATTATGCTGTTTTAGTTTGACACAAGCTTTTTCGTACGGTGAGGACACGCGAAAATGAGGGGAACGGGGTTTCAGCGTCACGTCACTCCACCGACTAATAATATTCCTGCATGCTAGGTGTGGGATATCCGGAAGTTCATTTCTCCGCAGGACTGCAGGGTTTACCTATGCCATGCTATTGGCTGCAAGAGGACTAGCGCTCTGCAATGCGAAATGAACACTCCCATCCGAATGCAATTTCTGCACACGCAATAATTAATAGCTTTTTCCTATATATTATAACTAGATCTATTATACAGATTTACTTATAATAGCTCGCTTCTCTAATAAGGATTTAAATAGAAATAACTAATAGGAATAATATAGCTATCTTACTCTTTATTCAGTAAAGTAATAAAAGCTTAAGAGGCTTAACCTTAATTATTACCTACCGGAAGTAGTAATTATATATACTAAATGCGTTTTTACTTTAAGTCCTAAATATATATTAGAGTATTTAGGAAGTAGGGTAAAATAGCTTTAGATAGTTAATACTAATATTATCTTAATACTAACTTAGGTATAAAGTAATTACAGGAAAGAGTATCTCAGGGTTTATAATAACTAGGGATTACTAATGTTATCTCCTTGTAAGTATAGCAATGCAGTAGCTATACTGCTTCTATAGTTTTAATATAAGTAGTTTCTTTAGTTAGGAAAAAATCCTAAAAATAGGTAATATATTACAACC
>JABFFG010000168.1:0-129962 GCA_013623685.1 Fusarium transvaalense
GAAATAAGGAATTCATCAACAAGGGGAAAACGTGGGCTTGGCTTTTTTTTTCCTGATGCTTGGCGGGCCAAGAAAAAACAAGAAAGCCTTTGGAGCCCTTGGAGCCTTGGCTGATGGAGTTGTCGGAGACGCCAAGTCTTCTTGGCAGCCTTGATTAAGATTGGAGCAGCTGGTCTTGGCGAGAAAAAGTCTGGGCGACAAAGGCCAAAGGGCAAAGAGAGCAAATGAAAGAAGGTGACGAGTCTTTGCGGAGAATGCACGGAGAAAAAAGGGAAAGCTTGAGTTGTGTGGGTGCCCGTCTTGGCTTAACGTCACTAGCGGTCCCGGGTCTCCATCCAGAGGGTTTAATTGGTTATCTCGTAGTAAAGTAGCGTGGGTACTGAAATGACAGTGCAATCAACCGCCAAAACAGTCAAGTTAACTCTTGTAGAAAAACCGTTTCCAACCAACCTGCTCCCTCCTTACTGGACTATTCATGACTTTTTTCTCTCTCTCTCCCTGTACCAGATGCTTAATTAAACTTGCGTGCTTAAATCTGGTCTCGGCATCGGCCAAGCCACGTAAAGTAAAAAGAACTCCCCTAATAACCCATAACCTGGAAATAACCTGAACCTGACCTATTCCGGCAGAGTTGATCACCACTTTTTGTTAGCTGACTACAATACCCAGCACATCCGTATCTAAACAACAATCCCTTGCCTGCCTGCCTATGGTCCGGGGCTTAACAGTTCCCCGATAGATCCGAAACTTTCCTTACTTCCTTTTTTACTAGGTATCGTTTGCTTGCTATCAATTATTCATCAGCCACTTCCTGCATGCAGCAGAACTGGATTGTAGTTGATACTCTTTCGCTTCTCATATCTGCAGACCCCCCTTGAAACCGAAAAAACCCTCTTCCATTTCCTACCTACTGCAATGCAATACCACAGTAAAATCAGGTAATGTGAGGTGACCGGAAAGGGTGTCAGGTCAGAGCCGAAATTCCCCCATGGCTCAGGTGACGGGCGACAAAACACTTGACGCAGTAGGTGGCCAGCTTGTGTGAGGCCCAATACAGCCAAGACCAATAGAAGCGACGCGATGAGGGGCAGTGCCCAGACTGCCAAGCCTTGGCGGTCTTGGCATAGTTCCCTCCGCCTACGAACATTGGGTAGATCTAGATATGTGTACTTGCATTGTCACATCACCTGCACCCAACTTGGTGTACCTTCCCTGAACAAGTACTTTGCGATTCTCGCCAAGACCGCCAAGACTTTCCGCTCGTTCTCACCCTCTTGCCCAGACTTTTGCGTAAATGTAAAGGGAGCGCATTCCCCCCGTAACTCTTTTATCAAAGGTGAAATCTTCTTTGAACATCTCTCATCTCAATTCAACTATTGTCACTTACCTTTATATCAATCAACTTCAGTCTTGCTTCTTTTGTAGCAAGCTTGGTTGATTCTTATCTCTAGAGAGGAGCCCAGCCCCGTCGTACCTGCCTGACTAGTCTCAGTCAGTCACTCAGTCATTCTAACTTGCCACCGGGCATAAACCCTCCTGGCTTGACCAGATATCACATATTCCCGCCCGTCATGTCTCCTCCAGTCCCTGAGCAGAAGCCTCAGCTTCAGCAACAACAACAACAACAACCACAGCAGCAACAGCAACAGCAACAGCAACAGCAACAGCAACAGACCCCATCAGGAGAGTCATCCTCTGGCAGTGCTAGCAATGACTCCAAGTCTGTGACTCCTGCCCCCAGCGCTTCATCCAACACTTCACAAAGCAGCAACGCTGCATCAACATCAAGCGATGACAACCTTATCTGCCGATGGAACGCTTGTAACCAAAAGTTCCCTGCTCCCGAGGCTCTCTACGTAAGCAATTTTCAACTCAAGAAAGAACTGAAACTGACCCCTTTTATAGGAGCACATCTGTGAGCGCCATGTTGGCCGCAAGAGCACAAACAACCTCAACTTGACTTGCCAGTGGAACTCTTGCCGAACCACCACGGTCAAGCGTGATCACATCACCTCTCACATCCGTGTTCACGTTCCCCTAAAGCCTCACAAGTGTGAGTTCTGCGGCAAGTCTTTCAAGCGTCCCCAGGATTTGAAGAAGCATGTCAAGGTAAGACAACTCATCTCGTCCAACGTATAATTCGACATCAAACTTACGCAAGACAGACTCACGCCGATGACTCTGTGCTCGTCCGATCAAACCAGGACCCCCAAGGTGGACTCAACTACAGGCCACAGCCTCCCAAGGGTATGTCTCTACACGATTCCAGTCCACGGCTGTGGGCATCCGGATTTTCTTCTCTCGAGGCTAATTCGCCTCCAGGACCTTCCAGCTACTATGACCACACCGGCCAGATGCGGACTAACCCAGCTGCCTTTGGACACCACCAGGCCCATCCCAGCGGTGGTTACTACGCTCCTCAACCCTCTACCAACTATGGTCTCTACTTCAACCAACCGCCCATCAACAATGCCCGTACGGAGCACCTTGGCTATAGCGCCGCCGCTGGCGGTTATGATCGTAAGCGCACCTACGACATGGTTGATGACTTCTTCGGCAGCGCCAAGCGCCGCCAGATTGACCCTTCGTCCTATGCCCAGATTGGCCGCTCGTTGATGCCCCTTCACGGCAACCTTACCGTCCCCAACGGCCCTATGGCTGCTACTGAGCAGTACATGCCTCAAGCTGCCCCAGCTCCTGTTCACGCCGGCCCATCACCTGGCCAAAACCCCCTGGCACAGCAATATTACCTGCCCATGCCCAGCGCCCGCACCCAGAAAGATCTCCTTCATATCGACACTATCCTCGGCGAAATGCAAGACACAATCTATGAGAACGCCAACCATGCCACTGCTGGCGTCCACATTCACCACTCTGAAGGCGGTTTCAACGGTTATCGCAACACTCCTTCACCCCCTACTTCACACAGATCCCACACTGGCATGCACGTCGCGACCGATGGTTACCACCCCGTGTCTGCGGCTAGCATGGCTTCACCTCTAACAGCCATCTCCTCTACCGGCACTCCTGCTGTTACACCACCCTCCAGCTCCATGTCTTACACTTCCGGCCACTCGCCAAGCCCATCATCCTCAGCTATGTCTCCTGACTCCAGACACGGCTCAACAGCTTCAGTCATGTACCCTACTCTCCCCACAAGTCTTCCTGCTGTTAGCCAGGGCTTCGGCCACTCTGCCACAACTACTCTCGGCCCTAGCTTTGATGGAAGCGAGCGTCGTCGCTACTCTGGTGGTATGCTCCAGCGAGCTCGCGGCCCTCTGCCCCTGCCTCGCGAGGATACGAGCGGTGCCTCTACTCCCAAGGCTAGCGAGTCTGCTCTCTCTGTTGGCTCTCCCTCTTCAGAGTCTGATGTCAGCGATGCTACACGCGAGCGCGAGGAGCAGTATGACCGCTGGCTCGAGAACATGCGTGTCATCGAGACTCTCCGTGAGTACGTCCGCGGTCGTCTTGAGCGCAAGGAGTTTGTAGAAGAGAATGAGGCCCCACGACCAAGCCATGCTGATGCTATGGACGTTGACCCCAAGAGCCCCCAGCCTCAAAGCCGGGATATGGGTACCCCTCGCGAGGGATCCTCTTTATACCCCATTCTTCGCATGCCTGGCTCTTAAGTTAGTCTTCTATTCAGCCACTGGCTTTGGTTTGCGTGTACTATATTCATCCTTTGTTGTCTGTTGCGTCAGGGCGATGCAGCGTCATGTTTTACGCGGTTCTTTCATGTTGGTATGATGCTTTGGGGTTTTTGAATACCAAGCACTGGTTTATTCTTGTCGGGTCCAAGAACAGGTTCAATGTCATGAACAGCGGTTCTAAGTCTTGTTGTTTTCCTTCTATTACGGCTTATTCTTTTCTTATCGGCATTTGCCGGACATACACTCGTGTTGTCTATCTTTGACGGATTATGAAATATAGGGGAAAAGGTGGTTAGGTTCTAAGTTATGATAGCTAGGATCTTAAGCTATCCACAAAGCACAAATTCAAAAAGTCATTGATTCATTTTTCATTGTGTTCCAAGAACAATTTGACTGTCGTGTATCCTCATTATGTCCTTGTTGACGTCACTTCCTAGTCATCAATATGAAGTATTGCCAAGATAGTAGTACCTACTAGGTATTTATTCGAGCTGTGAATGCTATGGGCAAAATGCACCACTTGTTTGTTATAGAATTGTTACAGAACATGAGGCGTAGTGTACCTGCATGCATTAGTCTAATAGGTACATAACCAGGTGCACAGGATTACTGAACAAGTATTCTCCGAACGAATGCCCGTTCGTTCTAGCACTGGATGATCGCTGCGTCGAAAGTTCCGTGCTCCCCGAGGCTGAAGCTGAAGCAGCGATCTGTAGATTCCTTGTCGCAGCACGTAGCTAAACTTATAAGCAGGGGCAAGCGCTGTCGATCTTTCTCGAGGCCGCCCAAGGAAACAAAAACGTCACTGACAAAAGCCGGGCTGTATTACATGTCGATGATAGTTTCTGGTGCATGGTTGTATTGCATAATGTCGCTTTCAGTTTTTTGCCTATGACGGGGCTTACCATCATAGGATTTTGCCTGTCATGTTTTGCCTACTGTGTTTTGCCTATGGTGTTTTAGCGTATCTCGTGATGCCGCTTGTTTCATGGATATCGACATGGTTGAGAGTAGGTTAGTAAGTTGCCAGGTAAATCACTGGGAGTCTGTGGGAAAAAGGAGTGCCGCAATGCTATCTCGTTTACAACGGCCCGTCGGAACTTTGACTTGACCGTTGAACCCGATTGTAAATTGCATCCTTCGCGAATGTAACTGTACATCAAAGTTTAAACTGTACTACCGGCTGGGGGAAATACCTAGGCACATTCACTTTTTTTTTCGTCTTCTCAAATCCAACAATTTATTGTCGTCAGCAATTAAGGCTAGAACTGCAACGTCAGCCCAGAGTATAGTATCTGAAACAATCCGGGTGAAATGGATGACGGAGGGAAACAACGCACAGAGCCTTCCAAAGTACGTAGACACTCTGCGTGTCTGCTAAAGAAAGAACAGAGAGTCTCATGTAGATGATGGCTCAGCTCAGATCTCCCCGACGTAACCAGCCAGCCCCAAATATCCTCGGCCGTAATTCCTCGCTTTGGAGTAGATGCAGAGCTTTGGCGTTAAGGATTAAGAGAAACTTAGTTTCACGAGACGGCTGGCCCCCTCCCCAATCCTGCAATCTGCCAAGGACGCTTTGATATCATCAAGTACATACCTGCTAGTTAGGTACCCAAGGTAGAGAGAGTCTGTTCTGTGCCGTTGGATATTTGCCAAAAGGGAGGATTTAGGATTTGACTGGGTTTATTGCGATTGTCAGACGTGCAGTTTCCCGAAGTAAATTGATCACCGGCCAGGGGAGAATCGGTGGGAAGGGACGGGACCGTTTCATCAGCCGGTGATGGTTGCCCGGTTTTTTTGTTTTGTTCTTTATACTTAAGGCGACTTGTTGCTCGTGTAAGGTAGGGGAAGAGGGTAATTCCTTTATATCCTTCACTGTCCTGTCCTACCTGTCCTACCCATTCTCTCAGTTTCTTGGTGATTCAAGAACAAACAAAGACTATTGTTCACACACGCACACACAGACTCTTGACTTATACTACCACAACCACATATACCCTCTCCCTTTCTCATTCCTACCCTGAGCATAAACAACTCTTTACTTCAAGAGTATCCTTCAGAAAGAAAAGAAGAAGAAGAACCTTTATCGAACAACTTGTCATCATGCGTTTCTTCGCCGCTGCCGCCGCTCTCCTCTTCAGCAGTGTCGCTCTCGCAGCGCCTGCTCAAGAACAGGCAAAGGATTGCTGCTGCTGCGATATCTCCCAACCCGCCTATGTCTGCGAAAAGGACGTCAAGCCCGAAGACTGCATCTGCGCCGCTGTCATGTGCCCGGTCAACGCTCCCACCTACTGGCCTGCTACCGCTACCGCCACTCCTACACCCAGTCCCACAGCCACCGTCGCCAAGCGCCAGGAAGACAAGAAGCCCGTAACGACTGCTGCTCCTGCCGAGCCCACATGCTGTTGCTGCAGTATGGCTGACCAAGCTATCGTCTGCGAAGTGCGCCCCGAGGGCGCTGATAACACATGCGTGTGTCCTAAGGTGATGTGCCCTGCTGGTGCGCCGACTTTGACGAAGAGCGTGGGTGCGCAAGAGACTGGAAATTAAGTGATGCCTCAGTTAATGAAAGGGAAAACTTCAAGAGAGGGGTGTTATAGTTGCGCTTTGACAGTTTGCAACGCGTGCTTTTGGTCTTTACTTATTGGTGTTATGTGTTCAAGGACTTGGTTTTATGGGTGGGATAGCAGAGCATGATTTCTGAGGAGACGGGAATAAACAAAGTATGAATGTCCTCCGAGAGGTCCTAAAAGAATGAAACGACCATTAGTTAGTTAATAACAGTCTTGTTCCTTTTTTTTTTTTTTTTCATTATACAAAAGAGTACTATTCGATGTAGTGAATGTTGAACGGGCGGTCGACATCGTCGTCTTACTTGATGTTGTATCGACAACGGAAGTATCTCAAGTCTGAAAAGTCGTGAGCTTGATGAGCCATCAGGAAGTAGATATTCAGACTTACAAGACTTGGATGTTTCTACTCTAACGTTACCAGGCTGGAGGATCCCCCGCTTATAAGACGACCAATCAAGTGGCCCATTCTTCGAAACACTCGATGGAAAAGGCAACCCTAAGAATGTAGTCGTGTCGCATTAAGATACGGCTGAATGCCATTCCGACCTCCCTTGAAACAACGTCAGCTTATTTGGCTTGCTACTTGGCAACATCTCTCGGTCACTAGATCAACACAGAGTCAAGGTATATGGTAGGATAAGAAATTATACACTATGGACTATCAGCTAGACTAAGTTAGAGATAGATATAGATATAGATGGTTGCTACTCCAAGGTGCGCCATGTATCGTGTCCCAAGGCTCAACCCCATGGAATAGGTATAAGAATTGCTAAATGTAGTGTTTTGCTTTGGCCCATGTTACCCATCAACTGCCAGAGTGATCCAAGGCCTCTCCTCGGGGTGCACTACCACCCCTCTCCACCTCTTTCAATAACTGATTAAGCCCATCTCTCAGACCTTGGACCATGGTAGCTTTGTAGTGATTGTGCGAGTCGGCTATAGGGAAATCGAGATATGTAAAAGTGTGATGGTGGAGGGATGGCCACTGATAGGTAGCAATGCGAAAATTAGACCGCAGCGTAAACGGGTATATAGTAACGGGTCATAAAATTGCCGTTGACTCTCCGGTTGCTGAATGGCAAGGTCGAGCCATGAAAGGCGGGTTAATTCGCTAGTTTTTGTGTGGGAGGAAAGATCCCAAAAGAAAAAAGAATCGTATTCAAAGCTTTGTCGTGACAAGGTCGTCCAGACGGCTCCAAGGTGCATCGCCGGCGACGATTGAAAGAAAAAGAGAAGCAACAAGACGGAGGCATCTCTTTATTGAAATTGAGTACGGTCCTTCTCCTTAAGACCACCGATCTGATCCATGTCGATCGAGTAGAACTGACCCTTGGCCTCCTTCTCGTAGGCAGGGAGCTGCTCATCGTTCATGGGCTCCAGGCCAACAGCTGAGTTGTCACCAACACGGACAACAAGCACGCGGCCGTTCTGCTGCCGGCCTTGCTCGTCCTGCTCATCGGGGAAGGTGATGTGAATCTCTGGGACGTTGTCGGGAGAGTAGGGAGGAGAGTTGGGGTTGGCAAGCATAGGGCGACCGTCTTGGTTGATGACGAAAACACTGGAGCGGCCGTTGTGTGTTGTCTCGATGGTAAGGCCGCGGTGGTTGGCAAAGCGCTTGCTGTCGCTATCGTAGTAAGAAGGCAGGCCGTCCTCTTCAGACTTGATGGTGGCCTGCTTCTGAAGACGAGCGCGGCGGAAGAGGAAGAGGATGGCGACCAGAATCAGACCGAGGAAGACGAGGCCGAGAAGGCCAAGCATCAAGTTGATCATGCTGTCGTCTGAGCCATCAGAATCCGCAGGCATGTCGGATCGGGTAACGAGGTTGAGAATTGAAGGCATCGTGAATAGAGTTTAAGGTTTAATGTTATGTGGGTACAGCAGCGAGTGTTCTGAGTTCGTGATAACGATGAATGCTCCGTGTACAAAGAGAACGAATGTCAGGCCGATTACGTCTATACATCACAATGTTAGCGAACCATTTCATGGCTAAAGAGCCACCACCACCGGGGAGAGCGAATGAGTCCTGCTGTGGCGGTCGTCAAGTCCATCTGCAACGCAGCCTCCAATATTGTAGCCAACCGCCATTCCGTAACAGGGCCGGAAGAGCCCATTGCGAGTTGACGGTCGACATTTAGCCAATTCGAAACCACGGCGATCCCACCAATTCAATGCATGCCATGCCATGACGTGCTGCAGAAAGGACAGACGAAACAGACAGGAACTCAAGAAATAAAGGTGGCAGGTGGAGGGTCAGATGGGACAGAAAAACGTACGCCAGGGAGAGGATATCGCCAATAGTTCGTTTGGTGAATGCCTGGCGAGAATCGTAAACCGAGGTGGCTGGTGAAGGGCCTAGATAGTGGGTAGAACGAAGGGATAGAGGGGGGTTGGAAAGACCGGACGGATATCAGCTGAAAGAGTGAAGCTGAAGATCCAAGAAAGTGCTGAGAACAAGATGTACAGTACAAAACGATGCCGTAGACAATATTCACAAAACTGGCCCGCGAGGATTGGGGTTGGAAAAGAAAAAGAAACAAAGCGGGAGAGAGGGACGAACGGTTTTAGCTGGGGGAGAGTTGATCATTCCATGCCATCTCGACAGGGGAGCGAAATGACCGAGCCAGGGTACAGGGAGCACTAGGCGCTCAAAAGACGCTGAACAGGCACTAGGACCACTGTTTCCTTGGTTCTCTCAGGGGCACAGTCGCTGCAATTGGCCGCTAAGCCAACCGATGGTGGTGATGCTGGGGCACCTTCTCTGGTGAGCTTGGGTGCACTTTCCCTGTGAAGGTAGAAGGTGCGGGTCCTCACCGCAGTCGGCTGGTGAGAAACAGCCAATAAGACATGTCGCTAGGGTCCCGCTTACATGCTATTACAGCTGTTCAATGTCACTCTGGACAGGAGATGGAAGGCAGTGTTGGCTCTAGATTCTTCCTCCTCTCTCTCTCCCTCGGTTCCTTGTCCGCTGACCCGTTGGTTGGTGGTCAACTCTTGGCTTTTCTTAGAGACTGGATGCTCACTGGGATTCGCTGCACTCGACACTCACATGTCCCCTGTAGGCGCGCGCTTCATTGGTCAAGGCCGTTGCTGTCATCCCCGCTTCCCCTGCCAAGCTACAGGTCAAGTCTTTTACTGGACGAAGGCAGAAAACAACAAAGGACCGGCTCAACTGCATCATCACGTTTATCGATAAGATGTAAATGCTCCTGCTTGGATTGGACCGAATTTCTTTGTGCTCATCTTAAACACGCTGAAAAGGGCCTAATGTTGACACGAGTGTGGCAAAGGCAAGCAGATGGGTCTTCTCATCCGCCCGAATTCGACGCCAATGCAAGGTACGAACGGTTATCACACATAAAAGGACAAGCCTCCAAAACCAAGCACAAGCTAGGCCAACGCCACGACGCTTGCGAAGATGAAGAAGCAACTGGAGGTTGAGATCCCGGATTGCCTCGAATGAAAGCGAAACGCCTCAGCCGGATGCGCGTGACGATGCTATTCAGACGTTGTATGTATGTATAATAATAATAGCCGCTCTTCTTTTGTCGTTGCTGCTTCAGAGCTCGATCTATGGATGGACACGGACATAAGCATGCAGGACACGCGTTCGACAGTGTGATGGTTCTATTCATGGGCCAGGCGATCGCAAAAGGTAAGGTTGCGGTCCATGTCTTTGATTACAGGCTTGATCCATGCTTGGTGCGAGGCCGGGCACGCAATCGGCCATTCCTTGTATTTCGTCTCCTTGGTCGCTTCTCCGGCTTCATTTAGTGTGGTCCCAATAACTGCGCTTTTTATTTTATGATATTTGATGCGACCAGGAGACATATAGGCGGCGGCTCCCCTTTCTCGCGGACTTGTCATTTTACTACCAGGAGAGCTTTGACTGGCTACATTGGTCTTCGGAACTTCGGAATTCATTGCCATGGATGCTCTGGCCTATGCACCTAACTAACCCTAGTCTTCACTTTGCTCAAACAAAAAGCACGCAAGTAAACAAAAAACACGCCCTGGATGTCAACGTCATCCCATTGCCTTCTTTGTCACAGGCAAATATCCATTCTCTCAAGGGAGATGACTGGAAGAAATCTGTGTTGATTCAATATACCTCGATGCAATTACTCGCTCCATGGCGTCTTAGTTCATGCCAGAGTCGAAGATTCATTTAAAGGACCAACAAGGACCGGGAAGTTGAGTCGCCTGGGCAGCCTCACTACTTGACTCCACTAATATGTTCACTATAAGCTAGGGAAGTACGGATAGCCATCTGAGACCAAGTCCTCTCGATCTTGAGGCTACCTAGGTTGCTCCCTGGGGACTTGTTTCACTGGTTCATATAACAGAATGCGCATATTATAATAGATCGCTTGAAAGTCTCGGTAGGAAGTGAAGATGAGGACTACTGTGCCGAAATCTTAGCTCAGATGCTATCACCCTAATTTAGATAGAATCTTGTCACTGGCTGGCTAGATTATCTCTCGCCACTAAACCAACAACCTCAGTCGCATTTGATCCGCCGGCATCTGGTATTTGCAGCCCCGATCGCCTATATAAAGACTGAGATTTCAGCACGGAGGGTTTCATGGATATCGTGGTTGTCACTGCTGGGGGACGGCGCATTGACCCTTCCATCCATCATCTGAATATCAATACTCATGGTCTGTCCGAGGGGGTGGTTGCTGGGTCAAATACAGGACATAGTTCAGCCCAGCTTAGGTATGTCTAGTCAACGGAATTTAATGTTGAGGCCATCACCAGGAACCGAGAACCTGAGGCGAAACATGTTGGCACCACCACTGACGATGATGATGCACATACCGAACTATATATATCAGCATTCGAATATTGATGACATCTTAACATTCTGGTATACAGGCCGAGTGGGCAACATAGTTGTCTTTGAACTTTAATGTATGTTTAGACACTGCAATTGTCCTCATGCGAGTTGAACAGGCCGGCAGGCAACCTGCGTCGTGATGGTACTGGTCGATTACAGTCTCAGCCCGACTTTTAAAAGCCAACTCATACGATTATGAGTTGGTGCAAAATTCTCCCTTGCATTTAACTAACTCTGCTTGCCTGGTTTGAGTTCTCACAATGGCCGGAGGCTGTGCTGTGCTGTCCTTGCATGACAAAATTTGCTGCATGTTGCTTCGTGATTTGTGCTCGTGATGTAAAATTTCGAGGTGTTGAAAGTATATACTACAACGATAAGCTTTGTTCGGGTGGTTGCTCGGGCCTTACTCCGTAGATCTGTCAAATATTTCTCTCGGACCCTTTTGCTTTTTTGAGTCTGTTGAGACAACTCAGGGACGTGCATCGTAAATTGCCCTCAACAGCGGGTCACTCATCCAATGTCCTGCAGGGGAAAAGCGAATATTAATGGAATAAAGGAGACAGGAAGCCGAAGTTATGGTCATGGTTTTTCACCCTGCAAGTTCCAGAACAGAGCAGGGTTAACAGCTGAGGGGCTACTTAGGAGAGATAATCATCTGGTCCCCTATTTTACCATTATTGGACAGGTTAGTTACGGCTCCGAATTATTGTAAAATTCGACATGAACCTCACCGCATCGCTACATACCCTATGTCTACAATCTGGCCTATGCTCAGATGGGACCCTTGATAGGTAACCAGTCTACGGATACAATGTTCCATATGATTCATACCTTACTTATCGTGGCAATTGTGTGAAACTTTGGGTCAGTACTGGGTCACGCGTGCATAAAGGAGATGCACACTATAGCTCATGAACCATTGCCTATGAAGGGTTGGTTATTGATACATAGTTGACGGGAAGCTTTCACGAGAATCAGATACGATACTCCATCATAGCTTCTCCCTGATTAGGATTGTATTTATGCGGGTGATGGGAAAACTTAACCTGGTTAGGTTTGGCGCCGCGGGCGGTTGAATGATCTAGGTCTAGCCAAGGGGCCGCCCGCCTTGGCTTGGAGAGAGCCCTTCAGTTGGGAACACTGAGGTTTGATCAACTGGTCAGTATCAAACCAAACCTACAGGGTGAGTCACGATACTATGTAGAGAGTTTGTACTGTCAGAATGTTGACATCAATCAAATCAAATCACATCTCTGGAAACTGATAGAATGACCTGCTGATATAAGGACCGAATTTGGGACAATAGAGGCAACGACGGAGGCAAGGAAACGTCTATTACAGTTTGCTCGTCAACAGGTATCAGGCAAGATAGTAGTATCCCATCCCCATGCCACTTGTCCTAGTAGCCTGTACGACACTCGGGAGATGCGAGCCCCCCTCATTGTACCAAGTAGCGAGGCAACACAGAGATAGCGGCCGGCCAGCCAAACACTAAAGCCAGTTCATGTGCGGTTACAGCCCGGCCTCGGGTTCAACAATGAACAAAGAAGTTTGACACAACGGTGAACTCGTCATATGAACGACTGCTAGGATCAGATGTAGATATCCAACAAATTATCGTGGCAATATACATGGCACATCAACAGGACGTCCACAAAGATTATTTACACAGAATACACCAACCAACGAGAAAAATGGCGTCGTCGTGGAGGCAATGTGTATAGCAGGTTCCAGTTAGTATTGTGGTTGATAGGCAAGGGGACAAGATTGAACCTGTTGGGCCGGTCATGGTGAGAACCATAATCAAAAGATGGCCACCGAGTAGATTTGCGAAAATGACTATTTATTCACGGCCAATCCTCCTATCTGGAGTTGGAGTTTCTCTTCTCTTTCTATTACATCGTTCTTCTTGCCCTGTGGTCTAGGACCCAGAAGCGCGGTACAAATATATCCGTCAGCCACCCTTCGACCTATACAGACTAACTAGGTACCTATCGGATCATCAAGTACACGACTAAGGTGTCTATTGCATTGCATAGATCCCATTTTCTAACACATATTATTGAGGGACTATCCAGCTGTAGCATCTCCCTGATCGCCACGACAGACATAGCGAAGCAAGGCACGAGTAAGATCAAGTCCAAGCAAAGCAAAACTGTCCACATACAGTCAATCCTATCCTCCCTGCTCCTAGGGCCCAACGACCAGTACCCTTGTCGACGGACAGCCCTTCCATCTTTAAGCATATTTCTACACTACTCCACATCCAATATAATTTGGGTAGTGGACAGTGCAAAGGAAGGAAGGAAAGAAATACACAAAGAGAGGAAGGAATAAAGAAAGAAAGAAAGAGGGAAAGGGTACGGCAAGAAACACACACTACCTACCTACCTACCTACCTACCTACCTCTTGTCTCGCCCGTCTTTCCCATCATTCCTCTGCTCACCGTACACGAGCACTCCCTCTCTCCCTTAGCTCGAGGAGGAACACCAAAGGACCCTTCTCACATCTCACCAGCTCCGTCCAACTCAAGTTATCCAGGCCCGCACATTCCGACGACGGCGTGCGACCTTGGGTTTAATCTGGTTTGCCCTTGATACCAACTGGACAAGGCAAGACTCACGGGCGACTACATTTTATGTAAAACCGCTTTACGCCCGCATCATTCGAGCTGTAGGCTACCACAACCTCTTTGCTCTTCTCAACATCACCTTTGACCGTCTAATACACCTTAATCAACCTTTTTTTCTTCTTCTCTCTCTCTATCCTTTTTGTTTCTAATCAACTCTTTGAAGCATATTACCTTTCGGCAAGGAATAAGCTCTACAAATATCACCGCACAAAGGAACGGGACAAAAGAAAATAACTTCGAAATTACCTCCTCTTCATTACCTCCAGCGGAGGTTTCGTCTGGAGTTTGTTCATTATCCTTTCGAGTATCTACAACGACAAAAAAGTTTATCGCCAACCTGGCTTTTCCCCTTGCTACATATTCGACTATAAAATCCAGTCCACGTCGCAGGTTTCAACTTCTCTCGGAAACAATCCAATACGACCAGCAGAAAGGTCAAGAGGACCCCGTACAGATCTTTACCGCCCCTGGACAGACTTACGACATATTTGCTAGGATCCTGCAACATTCCTAAACATATTCCACACAAACCCAGGCAACATTAACAAGCATATATCTGGAGACAGAATTACGGACACCTACCCCCGCGAGTATTTCAACGGCTCCAAGTACAAAGTCAAGTCATTCATCATTCGGTTCATCATGACTCAAACTCATAACGAGGACGAGGTAAGTGAACAAAGTTTATCTGTCTGTTTATCATCTTCTGCCTACCTACCTACCCCGCTATGGACTCCCTTTACCTGGCATTTAGCGATGCCCTCCACTGGCGGCTCGCTGGCTTCAAGGGCTGGTCTTGCCTTGTCCAGGTCCAGGTCCAGGTCCAGGTCCAGTCCAGGTCCAGGGAGTGCGACGTCAGAGATGCTCGTGTGCTGTTGACCAAAGTCTCGACCAAATGCGTCAGATTCAAACTAGTCTAGTGCACGTCCAGAGTCGCTGCCACCTTTCTAGGTTCACCTCAAATCTGCACGTCAACCAAAAAATTAACCATGGCCTTGTTGGCCTTTCCCTTGACTTATGCACCCCAATCTAAGCCCCATACAAACCGCACAGCATCCGATTATCTTGATTATTCTACCAACTATCGCATACTAATATCATTCCCTCCTTAGCCGCTTCATTTTCGACGGAGTATCCGTCGAGGAAATCCAATGGCCTCGGGAGGACATCCCTCTGCTCTGCCTTATGCCACAGGTGATATTTGGGGAAACAATCCTCGCCCGCGACCCTCACGAGGTATGATGATACTGCTTGCCTATCCTGCCAAGGACGCACATGCTTACACCCAAATCCTAGACAACGGCGACCGACCAAACAATCCCATCGGTACTCGCAACCCATCGAACAACAATCCTGGATGGTCCGCGCATTCCAACTCACGAACACCCAGCGCATCTCCGGAGGGAACGAGAGGTAGAGCTGAAAGTAACGGCATGAGCCATCTGGCCAACCAGCTCGGTCAATTGCGACCATTCGACAACCCGATAGCCTACGCTGGTCCCTCCGCTGGTATTGGGACCTCTGAGGGCACCATAAATCCGGTCAACTATGCTGCGACACGTGGTACATCTTCTCGACAATCGCCGTCCTTTGGCGCTTCCCACACCCCGAGCAATTCAATCCACTCTCAGCGAGGAATGCACAGCTATACACAGCCGCGCCATAAACACACTGCGAGCCAGCAAGGTCTGAGCCAGCAGGCTCTGAACAATCAAGTTTTGAATCAGCAAGCCTTTGGCTTCAACAACGTTCAGGGTCTGGACGAACAATCCGTACCACTCCACCACCTTCTCCCAAACAACAGGGTCTCTTCGTTCCAATTCAACCCTAATTCTCAAACCTGGAACCATGACAGCGCCACGAATCATGCCAGCAACAGCAGCCTCGGTGGCAATAATGACTTATCAACCACCTATCCTTTGTCGAGCCGCTTTGCCTTGAATCGTGTGGACCAGGGTGGCAGCCCCTTCTCGATCAACCCACCCCTTCAAAGTACCTGGAATTCAAGAGATTCCGGCTCTCGGCCACTCGAGAGTGAGAGTGACCGCCGTATGCCAAGCCAACAGCAGTATTCGAACTACATCCCTGGATTATATAACGCGTACTCTCCCCAGGGCGTACATCCTCATGCTGAAGCGTTTCTTCAAAGCACACTATCAACAGTTGTACCAGTCGCACTTTCTTACCAGGGGAGCGGTTATGAGCCTACAGGAGCGCATGCACACCGGGGCAATAATCAACACAGGACAATGCGAGACCCGTGGGTTGCAGCATTCGCTGCGCTTATAAAAAACCCTGAAAAGAGACAGCAGCTCACCCTCGACTCTCTCGCCGGCCACGTTGTCGACGCAAGTGGGGACCAAGATGTGTCAAGGTTTATTCAGAGCAAATTGCAAAGTGCAAGGAGCGACGAGAAGGAGAGACTATTCAACGAGATTGGCCCGGATATGGTCCCTCTGATGAGGGATGTTTATGGAAACTATGTCATTCAAAGACTGATCGAGCATGGCAGCCAAGCTCAGAAGGCGCGCATGGTTGAGGCTGTGAAGGGTCATGCCGTTGAACTGTCCATGAACGCATACGGTTGTCGTGTGTTTCAGAGGCTCGTGGAAACCTGTCTGGTTCACCAAATTGCTGACCTTCTCCAAGAGATGCAGGATATCGATGTCCTCAAATCGTTAATGCAACATGACAGCGCAAATCACGTCATCCAAAAAGTCGTAGTAACCTTGCCTAGCGACGTATTCCGGTTCATTACTATAGCGTGCCAGAGAAACGCGAGAGAAGTCTCAACGCAACAAAATAGTTGTCGGGTTGTGCAGCGGGTCCTTGAGCACGCTGACCAGGATGATGTGAGGACACTTTTGACAGAGCTTCACCCTTTGATGGACAAACTCGTCACCGACAACTGGGGAAACTATGTTGCTGGACACATCATCAAGCACAAAAAAGAGGACAGGGAGTCCATTTTCAACAACATCGTCATGAAAAGGCTACTGATGCTTTGCCAACACAAACTTGCATCTCATGTGGTCGAGAAATGCATCGAACACGGCACGCCTGAACAGCGTACTCAAATCCGTCAGCAACTCAGCCCGGCTAACGATGCCGACAACACGTTGTACAATATGCTGAGAGACCAGTACGCAAACTACGTGGTTGGTGAGTACTTCTATTTCTATTTGCATTCAATCATCAAACTAACGAAAGACAGGGTGTTTGCTCAAACACCTCGAATGGGGAAGCGAAGAGCGAAGGCAGTTCAAGGCAGAGGTCGTTGCTAGGATCACTCTTCTGAAGACAGCCCCTGGCGGCGCCAGCTCGAAGACTATAACGTCGATGGAAAAGATTTTTGCAGCAGACAGCGAGAGGGAAGAGAAAGAAGGGAAACTTCAGGTCGATGTTCCTTCATCAACTCCCGAGTTGACGAACGAAACCAACAGTCCTCAGAGCGACAGCCCTCCAAGTGCTGACACAAGCGCCATCGAGGCTTCACCCACCAACCCCAAGAGCATGGAGATAAACCTCCAAATTCAAGACAATGACGCATAGGCGTCTACTGACGGACAATGATGCTGGGTTCACTCACATTCACGCACACTTACTTCACACCTTGTATTACAAACCGATTGGGAAGTTTTGGGATACACAACCACCAAAGGCTTCCCTTGGGGGGTATCTTACGGACTTTGGATCAGGCTAGGAACCTGGCCAAGGATATATACCACCGAACAAGGCGTCTTTTACGGCCAAGGCGGTGCATTTCTCACTGGGCATATTTACAGCGGTCTGGGGTTCAACCATACAGCGGCAAGCGAATGGCCAGACAGACACAACTAAAACCTACTTACTCGAAGTGGGAGAATTACGAAAGTGAACGGCGTTTTCGAATGGTTTCTTTTTTGTTTTGTTGTATTTTTGTTTTCTTTTGCTATGGTTTAGTTTTATTTGGACGTATTTAGATACGTTTGTATTGGGGTTTATAAATGGGGCAGCAATCCGAGTAGTGGATGTTGGCAAGAGGGGGAAAAGACAAGACAACACCGGCTTCAACATGGTTGATAGTCTGGAAAGAATGTCTTGATAAACTACGAAAAAGTTGAACCAAGCAGTCACTTAATAATATAGTTGAGCGCTATAGAAGTAGTTACTTAGTACCCAATTGCAAATGAAGTTCTATAAAGTTGAGGAATCCAGTTCAATGCTTACTATTGAACCTTACCCCTACCCTACCCTACCTTACCAACCCCTGCGGCTAACATCGGTCGTTAAGGGGGACCCTATCTGTAGAAACGTCCATCATCCTTGAAGCTAAACCATTTCGGGTGATAGCTATGACGCTGCCACGTGCAAGTACAGAGAGAAGCCATGCCATGGAAGTCACTCAGGCAGGGCAGGTACGGGATTGCCGATTCCCGCTCCGAGTTTCTCAAATTAGGTACTAGTAACCCTTCATTAATTCGCTAGTTACCTACCTAAACTACCTAGGAATGGGGGAATTATAGCTCATTCCAAACAATCTCTATCGACACGAATCCGGTTTTCATGATTGATTGACCTGGCTCTTCGACACTTGGTAGTCATCGCCGACCCCTCCGCCCAACTTCTACCTAGAGTCATTGCCCGACATGACGGCCGCCGCCCGACTGACCTTCCTAAGCCCACAGGTGCTGCGTGGGATACGCGTAACGCCTCGCTCTACAGCTGGCTTTGCCAGGCATAGAGGCACCTTTGCACGAAGGAGAGGGAAGGCCATCGAGCCTCAACCTTTGAAGGCAGACGCAACACTGAAGCTTAATACCTCGCACCCGCTTATCAACGACAGCGCTACTCGCCCCGAGTCCGAGATAACGACAGCAACAACGCAAGAGCAATTGCAGTCTACGCCCGATAGATCAGTTTCGACAAGCGAGTCACAACAGGAGGCCCCTGCATCGGCAAACAGCAAGCAACAGCCTAATAAGGAGAATGAGACATCCAAGGAGGAACAAGCAAGAATGGCTAGGGAAGAGGCTAAGCAGAGCGGGCCTCTAGAGGCTGTATTGCACATGGAACCGCCCGAGGTGAAGACGAAGACCACAAGACCTGGCCCGGCCATGTGTCCACCACCATATGTCCACCACTTTGACAGTTACTCGCTCGTGAAGCACTTGCAGGAAGGGGGTTATTCGCAAGAGCAGGCTACAACGTCAATGAAGGCTATCCGGACGTTGCTCGCAGAGAACTTGGAAATTGCTCAATCAACTCTGGTTAGCAAGAGTGACGTTGAAAATGTGAGACAGTCCTATTGCGACGGGTCAGCATGGAATAAGGGCTAATGGTAAATATCAGGAAACATATCTCTTTACAGCGGCCTGTTCAGAGTTAAGCACCGAGATTAAGAATAACCGAAGGCTCGAAGAAGAACAACTACGTCAGCAACGTACGCACCTACAACACGAGGTTGATATCCTGACGCAATCACTGAACCAAGAGCTTCACACATTGAACGACAATGTACGAGGCTCGTTCAACGACCGAAAGATGGCTGTCAGGGAAGAGCAGAAAGTCGTCGAGAGTGCTGTAAGATTTCTTTTCCGATGTCGGCGGGGTCGGCAAACTGACAAGTGTTCCAGGTCCAACAAATCAACTACAAAATCAGCATTGTGCTTAGTAGCGATGCAAAGTCGGAGATTGAGGCTGTGCGCTGGATCCTTATCCGTCGCTCTGTCCTAGGCATACTCTTCATGGCAGTCCTGACACTGGGAACTCTAAGATATGCCACATACGTGAGCCATGAACGACAGAGAGAAGTGGATCGCATCAAGAAAGAGGAGGAAGAGAAGAGACGAAACGGTGGAAAACAGGATCGCACAATAGATGCTGATGCGGCAGCGATTTTGGCTGCCAACGGATGAGAAATACATCATACATGCGACGAACACTTTTCTTTGGGATTTTTTTCTTCTTCTTATAACCGATACCCCTATAGATTTTCTACTTGAAGAGTAAAACGGGCTCTTGAAAAGAAAAGGCTGCATCATGGTAACTGTGAGAGTTGCATGAGGTGATGAGAGAAGCCTAGACGATGTGGGATACAACGTACATACATACATACACGACATAGAACAGGCTTCGATTAGCCAATTCCATAGATGTACATAGACATTTTGAATATACATGACCAAATTGACGCTAGTCATAATCCATCATGAGAACTTACCAGCATTTTGTGTATCATGACTATTGAAAGTGCAGCACGTGCTAAATAAGTGATAACCCCCCCACGCGTTAACCCGTCGCGTCAACCACCAAGACCAAGCATCTCCAAACCTCACCACCACCTACTTCACAATCTCGAGCGATCTCTACACCAATGGCACCCGAACCTCCCGCGCAAGCTGAAGCGGCTCAAGGCGTACCCCAGCAAGAAGCAGAGCACCAAACAGAACAAGCACCACCCGCGAGTCCTCCCCTCCCCCAGCGCCACACAGCCGTATCCCCCGGTCCCCGCGCAGCGCGTCTCCAAGAGCTCTATGCGCGATCGCTGAAAAAGACACTGGGAAAGCTCGGCTGGGAAAATGTCGCGGGGTGCTACCCGACTGTTGCGAAGAGGGCGGAGGGTGTGCTGAGGCAGGTCCAGGGACAAATGGTTGATAAGTTAGGCGAGAAGTGCGAGGTGCGTATACTGTAGGGAGAGAGATTGAAGAGGAAGGAAAAGTGCTAACATGGTGGAATTTCCAGAAAGAGTTTGAGAATATCATGGCCTCGAGACAGGTTGTCCCCAAACTGAACGATCTTGAGAGTCTTATTGGCGACGCATCGCGGCGACGAGTGGAATCAACAACAGAACCACCAACACCGTACGTTCCTCTTCCATGACTGCATTGATTCTCTGCTAAAGTATATCCAGACCTCACATGCTTCCCCCGCCAACTATCCTCGCCGCCCATCTCACGCCCACACTCACAGCCCACCAATCGCAGCTCAATGCACGCCTACAAACAACACAATCGCAAAACGCCCTGTTATATGATGAGGTACAACGCCAAAGAGAAGAGATCCGAGCACTCCTTGACGCTCTCGAGGCTGTAGTAGCTGATGTTCAAGGCGCAAATGATGCGCTGCGCCCGGTTGTTGACGATGTCGCTGCTGAGACGAGGCAGGGAATTGCGGCAGTTGAAGCTGCAAATGGAGGGGGCCAGGGACAACAAGAAGCGACGACTTGAGTGGCAAAGACATTCAACTAGGGAAGGCTGTATAGAGCTGGGTCATGTATGAGATTCGGAGTCATGAGGCGGCTATTTTCACCAAGGGAGTACGATACCATCATCTTTTGTTTTGTATTACGAAGCAATGTCCACACACGATCAATTATTTCACAGCAACTTGTCTAAGTATGTTGGCTATGCAAAAGTTCCTTCGTAAAGGCGATGCCTCTCAGAAACGTGTATATATATGAACTTATATATGTAAAAGCCTGCCAAAAGCCTGCCAAAAGCCTGCCATAGCAGGCTATATATGCAAGAAATGAGTTGGCTCAACAGGGTGACTTACAGACCTCAGCATCATAATGCCGGTCCCCATGTCGAAGCCACCATGAGCCGATCTAATGAGAAAGCAACAAATCAAATGTAAACTCCATTTCCATGATCGTAAGCCATCGTCACCATTGGCTGATGCAATCCGCAGCCTTTCATGCGCCAGATATGCAAAGTAGCTATGTACTGTCGTAAAAAAGAAGAGATATGAGGTGCAGTGCCCCCATTTTGGTGGGTGAATCTGTGTAATGGGTGTTCTAGATTGTATAATAAAACGTTGGATGAACCATAAGAGGGCGACGTATGTGATGTCGGACGGGATGTGACCGGTCCCATATGCATTTTGTTTGAGGGAATGAGGATAGTGATGATGGGGTGGGGAGGTAGGTAATGTAATGCGGTAGTAAGATGTTCAATCGTATATCCGTACGGCCAAGACCTTAGATAAGTCTGTTTTCGGTATGAACCGTTTGCCAAGCACCAAAGTAGTCAATCTCACCATAGGCTGGCGGAAGAACCCTGACCATACGACCAGTCGTCCAATCAACATAGAACTTTTTGCCCTTATTGATGATATATGGCGTTTTGCGGGGACTTCGGAAAAGTAGATTGCTATAACAAAGCTTGGCATACAGTAAGTCATGAGCACTCGACCACTGATGTTCTGGTATCCATTTTCCGTCGACAGGGTCGATACCCATATTGTTATATGACGTTGTGCTGAGTCGGCGGGCAAGGTCTATCCGTGGAGGAGGTTCAACCACATCTTCTTCATCACCTTCAACCTCAATTTCAGGTTCAACTCGGGTTTGAGATTCCGGGGCCAAAGGTAGAGACGAACGGGCTTCGCTTGTTGTCGCTGAAATTTCTTCAGATCCTGTTTCAATCCCCAGCTCTGACAAGTCGATGGCCGTAGCGGTAGGTGATTGGCCGTGAAACCAACGGATTCGTTGTATTCGGGGTATAGACATATCGCGGGGAAAGTCTCGGTCTTCCAAGGGCAAAGCGATATCGATGGCTGCGAATAGACCTTCGAGCCATTTGTTGAACGTGCTCAATTCGACGCAGCACAAGAGAAATTGATCGGTCTCAGCTCGAACGCGGATGGTATATCGCCGTCTTGGTCATGTTAGCAACTCAAACTCCTTGTAACAACCACATCAATCGCAGTAACTTACTTCTTATAGTCGGCAGCGATACCAACATCCGCATACAGCAGGCTGTACGTCTTCTCAAGCTTGCCCTTCTTCACCCATGGAGGGTTATCTGGGTTGACGGATGGCCCATCATCGCGTGTCCTACCCCAGCTCCAGGCCTTCTTGGTGCCGTAGATGTTGAGCGCGGTGCCGTTCAGACAGACATATACGGGATACCATTGACGATCTTCGGCCCTCTTTATCAAGTTTTCGATTTCGTGTTTCTTATCAAAGACGCCTTCCAACGATATTGAGTTCTTGTAGTCTGGAAGCTTTTCCTTTCCTGTATCGGGATGCAGTTGGGTTTGGCCGCCCCCGCCAGTCGTGAGCTCTTTCTCCTCCCCCAAAAGATCTCCATGCTGGGAGGTATCCGATGTTATTGACGGCGGGTCTCGCTCTTGCTGGTACGGAGGCGGCTGGGATGGTCGAGGCTGGTTTGTCATGACACGCTGGTAGTGAAGGTCCTCCTCCATCGAGACACGCCGCCTAAGGGGCGGCGAGGTGGGAGCGATCGTGGATGATCCATCGTCCTCGGCCGTGACCCTGCGGAGGTCCATTGGAGGGAGACGGGACTTATATGAAGTCGAAGAGGGTCCCACGACCGGCCGTTGCGGAACGGGAAGGGCGCACGGGGTGACTCTTGGGTCTGGGGGCGTGAACCTCAACGAGCATTGGCCGTAGGAGTCTCCATAGAGGACGATAGGCTGAGGAGGTTGATCATTCCGACCCGCTCTGAGGTTATGTGGAGAGAGTTGTAGGAAAAGACTGGAGTACACCAACAGAAGACGAGGTTGAGAGGATCAGAACAGTCAGCACGGATCCACGAGGAGAAGCATCTGTGGAAGAAGGTCGCACGCAGGGGTCGTGGATTTGAGAATCGTGGATCGAAGGGGGGTGTGGGCTGAGCTGGAAGACGGGGTTGATGGGATATCGGTAGGGCCTAAACAAGACGTGCCTCCGTCCGGCTTCGACGGGGTATAGAAGGGGAATGGAAATGCGGCGGCTCTTTTGTTCGAGGTGACTAGGCCTAGGATCAAAAAGTCAGGGCAACGACGGCCAGTCCAGCGCAGAGCGACGTCAGCCGTTTCAAAAGGGCCCACGTTGAAGCGAGCTTAGAGAAGAATTCGAGGTGAGAGTGGAGCGGAAGCTGTCGAAACGTGAGGGTGTGGGATGGGAAGGATATTGAAAGCGCCGGAAGAGAGTGGCGAGATGAGGCTGCCGTATTGGACGCTACTGTAAATTTTCGAGAAAAGCGATTTCGCCTAAATCGAATAATCAGGTCAATCACATTTAGGATCTGATGCGACAGCGTCTTGATTGGCCTTTTGCCTTTGCCGGGTTGTGGGATGCAGATGTGATGCGATCCGCACTTTTGAAGAGGGAGTATCAAATGCGTACTAAATGCGCCGAATTTCCGCGCGCTGACTGCCGATCTCGCCTGTATTAGTGGGTGTTGCTGTTGAATTCGGCGTAGGGCTCTGCGTTCTTTTTGTCCGGAAGGAAAATGTCTTTACTATCTCGGCTCCGATATGTGATGTCGAGATTGATGAAGAGTGCAAGATGAGATGTCGTTGGTGGTGCCAAGTCCAGGATTCTCCTCTTTACTCCCTCATGCTTGGCTCACCAGTTGAATAGGTTTTTGGCTCATGGGTCGGGGAAGGAGCGCACCTTGATCGTTAACGTCCCCGGACAAGGCAAGGCAAGCACGACACATGGTATGGCTTGCTTTGACGGGGACCTGGCTCTGGCCTCCCCCATCAATCAATGGCAGTGTACCTTATGTTGCAGGTTCAAAAGGACCATCTTCCCGCCAAAAGGTCCCGCACGACTGGGGTCTCACGAGCCTACAGAACCGCACGAGGAAGTTGCAGCACACGGCCCCACCGTCCTCAGCCAGCGCCGCTAGTAAAGAACGGGTAGGTACCTTCCTCAGGACGGATATCGGCACAAGGAAGCGACAACAAAAGTCTTTCTTGGCGTCCACGACTACTTGATTGCGCGAGACTTTCTATCCACTACCAATGCACATAGACGCTGTATTGTAACCTCGAATTATATGTTTCAACGACTATTATTATCGTCAACGGCCTAGGTATAATTGCCCTGCTATATAGTCTTTGACGATAATAAGGCAACGGCAAGTGCCGTACCCAATACCGTATAGTTCTGTCTGTCTATCTGTCTGTACCCAGCAAAGCCAAGGTAGCAAATCTACGATAGAGTTCAAGCCTCGCTAGTTACGTTTCTGTCCAACGTACATAAGCCACGTTTGACCTCTCGGCCGGGTCTCGACTGTAATATCCGGAGCTCGTCACTACGGCACGAAATCGACCTGCAAAACAACTAGGAACTCTACATTACACGTCGAATCGCACAAAAGTTCTTCAACAATGGACAGGATTTCTTTTCTCCCTCGGTTCTGGTTTCATTAATCCGTGACGCCGCAAAAATAATATTGCATATAGGAACTAGCAACCAACAAGACTCACGGATATATCGAACGCACCTTGTTGCGTAACAAAAGTGCCATTTTACCGTTTCGATAAATAACTGTCAAAGCCAGCACTTGATTCGCTTGCTGCAGGCGACCCAAACTTCTGGGAGAGGTATACGTACTCTTTGCTCAGTCGAAGCAGCTTACCTCATCCTTTCAAGACTCTGCTTTGTGCTCTCTGTGCCCAACAAAGGAACTTTTGGCGCCGCCATTGGCACCTTTGATAGTGGGCCCCTCCCCTGTGTCTGGGGTCAGGCTTTCTCTTCTCGGCGTCTCTTTATGGATTGAACAAGACAGCTCCACTAATAATATATATGGGTATGGATGGATGTCATGTTGTGTTGTTTCTATTATACATCGTCAGCCATTTGTGGCATTGCATTCCTCCTAGTTTCATAACAAGTTGATAACGAATCATGTGTTCCTGAATTAACTTCTATTACCGGTACAAAGTACTTGGCCAAAGAAAAAAAACACATTCACTTGTTCTGAAAGAGTGGACGAAACCCCCATGTAAAACAGCCTGAAAATTACCTCTTCTCTAATTGGAAGACAGCTCGTAGGGTACAGTACAACATTACCGGGCTGTCCCCGTTGAAACCTCCCGTATTACTGTCCATTCAATTTCTCTAACGGTACACTACGAAACACAAGAGTCGGAGCAGGGCCGATTCAAATCTCCATTACGCATTAGTGTTGCGGGGGAAATATCATATCCGGTGAACGTTGATTCAGTGACGCTGATGATCAAGATAATCAGCCAGTCATTGAATGAATCATACGTATGCACGACTCGTAGGAGGATGTTGTATTACTTTCAATGTCGGTAGTCGAATTGCTTCAGGGCGATCATGCGAATCTCACGCGGTAATTGTTCCTCCGAGATACATGTCAGCATCTTGCGAGATGCGTTGAATGGGAAAGACAACTCATGTTGTTGTATGCTGATCATTGCTGCTTCTCACTGAATACGTAATGATCCTTGACACAAAGTTCCTCTTTCATCTTTGTAGTCGAGCTTCGATCAAGCATAACTAGTAATAAAAGTAAAGCTCACAAGTCAGGTACATGACTTGCGTAGACATAAGCCAAGCTAACAAGTCTTTGAGACAAGCTCACCGCGTTGATCCTCTCCCGTCTTGGCAGCAACCTCCCCTCTTCATCTGAAGAAATTCCAAAGGAAATGTGATATTCCCAGCCACTGTCTCATATATCGCAGATCGCCCAACATACACCCCGGATCTCTCGGCACTGAAACTCACATCATCTTATTAGTATGCTTGTAATACCTCTCGAGCCATGACTGCTCACATGACAATGACTTTTCCCTTTACTCTCCTTTGGCCGGGCTAAAGTATGAGTCTACTTTCAGAAGGTCAACAAATAAGCGGGCGAACGAGTTATGAGCAACTTTTGTTTCCCCATATTACACGGCGTCCCCGGAAGGAATCGAATAACACGCCCTGGGCTGGCTAGACCTGGATATTGTCGGGATATATGCTTCAACAAGTGATCAGTCTCTGAGTGTCAGGACCACACGTGCAAGTTCACCGTCAATAAATTGACTTGCCTACCAAGCAGGCAGGGACTATGTAGTAATTATTACAAGTGAGTATCCTCTTGGTTTGCAAAAGTCCCCTAGTAACTGGCTTGGCCTTTGGCCATTGCCTTCACCGTTACAAAAGAACCTTGAGAACCGCCAGCAAAGAAACGAACCGCTTGATCTGCTTGCCCCACGAGACTCAACAAGCTTAACTTCGGATATGCTTCTTGTTTTATCGACGACTTGGCTTCATTGATCGATATTGCATGTCATTGCCAAGTCTTGGATAGCCTGGCTGGGTTTGCCTTATGTTACGTTACTTGGCATAACAGCACTGGCTTCGATCCTGTTGGAAATTTCTGCATTCACTTGCTTCATCCGGCAGCTTGCTTCGGACATTGGAAACCAAAAGGTACTAATTCATTACTTGCACAGTAAAAAGTACAGAGCGTGGTCCCTGTCAAGCCCTTTCATCTAGGCCTAGACTCTCCTCCCATCACTATCTCTTCCAAATACCCATCAATGTTCCTCTGCCCATCCGGGTGCAGCCTCTATCGCCCGTCCATTCGCTTTTGTAAGAATATACACGGTCATTAGAAGGTAATGATGCCAAATCAAAGCTCCTAGCCATGGACCTTTTCCCCGTTTTTCGCTGAAATCCGTAACCCAATCACCGGCTGGAACGATCAGATGCAGATGCAGCGCGCAAACCACCGAAATTGAAAAACGAACAATCATGACTCCAGATTCCCAACTCCATCCTTCCTCCCAAAGGGAATACCAAACTCCGCCTCCCCTTGCCATGCCACCTGTCTGCTGAGCTTACCTTCCGCTTTCGCCCCTTGATATTGAGACTTTGATATTGTTTAGGTATGCCACGCACGGGCAAATCAGTGACTACGCCTCGAGGCTATAGTGACCGCACTGCCCTGTTGGCAGACAAACATCGAGACGGGTATTATTATACACGTCTTGTGTTTGCCGTATTATATATACTGATCGCAGTTGCTTAAGCGTTCTGGGCTTGAGCACCGCCACGGCCGCGAGCAGCACCACCGCGGCCACGGTTCTGACCAGAGAAGTTACCACGAGAGCCCTGGCCACCAGATCGGCCACCCTCAGCACCTCCACGGCCACGTCCGGGGGCCGGGCCTCGTCCACCGTAGCTACTGCCTCCGTAGGCGTTGGCCTTGGGACGGCGGGCCTCAACCATGATGCTCTCACCGTTGACGGTGTGAGGGTTGGCAGCGGCGGCTGCCTGGTAGCCTTCGGGAGTCTTGTACTCAACGAAAGCACAGTTCTATATCATATTAGTTTCTGCAACGTATTCATTGTAATCTATAACATACCTTCTGACGGTTGATGTCGAAGTAGGTCAATTCGCCGAAAGCAGCGAGGGTGTTCTTGAGGTCGGCATCCTGAACCTTGTCTGTCACGTACTTAACATATCCGAGAGTACCCTCCTTCTCAGTGGGAGGAGGTCCGGAAACAGACTGAGGTCGGTTCTGTCGCTTAGAGTCACCGCCAGCGGTCTGCCATCCGGCTGTCTCCTTAGAGGCAGCCTCGGTAGCAGGGGCGTTAGCAGTGGCAACCGGGGCGGCAGCGGGTTGGGAGGTCGGGGCAGAAGCGGCGGGAGCAGGAGCGCGGCTCTGGTTCGCAGGAGGAGTAGGAGTCTTGGCAAGAGGAACGACGGGTCGAGGAAGAGCGGCGGCAGCTCGGCTGGCCCAGGTCATCGGCTTAGGAGGACCAGCAGGCTTTTCGGGGGCGGCAGGAGGAGCAGCGACGGGCTTGGATACAGGTGTGGGGCTAGGGTCCTTGGGCTTCTCGGCCTCCTTGACATCTTCCTCAGCAAGTTCCTTAGCAGCCTCGTCGGCAGTCTCAGCAGGAGCCTCGGGCTTGGTCTCGAGGACCTTAGCCTCGTCGGCCGAAGCTTCGGGAGTGTCGCCGTTAAGAGTCACACTGTCCTTAGAAGTAGAAACCTCCTCCAGCTTCTGGTCAACAACCTCAGGATCGAGGGAGGGGGCAGGAGTTTCCTCCTGAGTCTCCTCAACAGATTGGGGCGCCTCAGGCTCAGCAGCAGGTGCAGCTTCCTCAGTGGTAGGGGCGGCAGCCTCCTCGGGGGCCTCCTCGGGGGCAGCGGTAGCCTCGTTCTCGGTCTCTTCATCGATATATCGCAGGATATCGTTCAGGACGAAGTAGCCGGAGGGCTGCTGAGCGAGAACAAAGGTCTGAACAAACTTCCTAGGCTCAGCACCCTTGTTGGAAGTCTCGCCGATGACTTGGATAACAATGTTGTCAAAGGATGCTTGCGAATCAACATTGGAGACTCTGACCTTGCAGTCTTGGAAGTCGAGCTCCTTGATTCGTTCTTGGATGAGCTGTTCCCTTGTTAGGAGCTATTCGTAGACTTTGTGATGATTAGTACATACCTGTCGGCCAACAGAGACATTGACAAGCTCGGCCTCCCGGCCATAGACGAATTGCGAGCGCTTGCCGTAGAAGAGCTAGAGTTTGGTTGTTAGCAGGGTTCATAGGCACGAGATACTAGATCGAGGAAACATACGTGGAGCTTCTCAGGCGACTTGCTCAAGGTGTTGTAGTATTGCTCGACGAAGTACCAGCCAACCTCATCCTTGGACAAGTTGCTGTTGGCAGAAGCGGCAGCGGTAGTAGAACCATCGGCGGCGGAGGTAGTGGGAGCTGTTTGTTGTTGGTCGGCAGGTTCCTTGTATTGATCCTGTTGGGCAAAGTTACCGTTGGAGGCCATGATGGCTGTTGTGATGTGAAGATTGACGGAAAAGCGAAAATTAGATCGAGTGCGCAATCGGCGAGCTCTCTGTATCGCAGGAACAGGGCAGACAAAGGCGTGAAAACGTCAAAAAGAAATGGAGCTCTGATTGTAAATTTGAGCTCAAGAAGACGATCGTGTTCGGCCGAGGACGGAAGGATAGACTCGGGAAAGTTGAGTTGTATCGAATCAGGAAGAAAAAGGCAAGCCTGATGACAAACCGGGGGGTCAAGAGGGTTCGCAGGTGAGAGGCGGCGACGATGTGGAAACGTGAGGGGCGAAGAGTTGAGAGGAGACGATATGGGCCGTCGAAGGAAAGAAACCCTGTAGAGTGGGAGGGAGATAAGAGCTATAGCGGTTGATTGATTGATGATGGAAGAGGAAGTGGAAGAGGAAGAGATTCGAATTATTTACGAGTCTCTAGAATTGGGTCGGGTCGGATGAGATGAAGTCGGGATGATGATGATGTGGTCAGGTTGTTGTTTGGTTAAGTCAGGTCAATTGTGGAGGGCTCGAAAAACCACTGGGTTTGCTGCATTCGCTGTTGCTATTTGCTCGAAGCTCTAGGTTGTGAAGTTGGTCTGTGCGCCACCTCCACAATCAAAGTTCAGCTTCTTCCGCGATTCTCGGAACGGCAAGTGTCATAGTTTTCCCGAGACTGCCAAGTCTCACGACACTGCAAACAGCCATCATGATATCAATCTATGTTACGTGCTGAGGATATTCGTAACCATATCATGTGAGACATATCAAAATTATATAACCCGATGCAGTAGAACTTTCCAATCTTGCTTATTGCACAATCTTTACTCTTTCACTACCTACCTAGTCTAGTCTCTCAGGGATCTTTGCATCAGCATCATGTAGCTTCCAGCATGGAACCCTGTCATTGCAGCATTTCAACCTAGGGAAACAACCTATTGGTGCAGAATTCGAAGATAGAGTATCGCAATGTCTGTCCCTCTAGGCAAAACCTCTATAGCATGCTTGACTCGGTTCTTGTATGTTTTCGGATGATATAGCTGCTAGCAGTAGTTATCCCTTGGGGTAGCAGAAACTTGACTCTGGTATTGATAAACGAAACAATTCGAGTCATCTATTAGCAGTTCAGATTAAAATATTAGCTTCCTACTTATAGCACAACAAGTAGAGGTTTTATATATTTCTAACTTTTCAATAAATATTGCCAATATCAAGTCTTTACTTTTACTTCACTTGACCATGCTGGGAGTGCTTTATGGTTGAGCCATCAGAGCCCATCTACTCCAATTGGGAAACATTTCTCTTCGGACAAAATTACCAATACGGAAAACTGACTACTCCAGTCTCAATTTACGACAAATCAATGTCTTCCAACTGTCTTGCTCGATTTTGCAACTCTCTCATGCCCAGTTACTTTATTCATACGCCAGAGATGAGTGATTGGACTGGACCCTGGTTTCGGTGTAAACCAATCGCGGGGTCCACCGCCCGCCCGCTTGAATTTTTTAGTTCAACAACCAAAAAATTTCACAATCTTATCAGCGACCGACTCGAACTATCTCTGAGCGGGTGATATCTCAACCTCGATCTCAATTCATACCACAACCAACCTATCTTCCAAAACAATTCTCAATTTGGCCTTGGCGCTTATAGTAACCTTTTGGAGAAACACATAACCAAAGAACAACACCGCCAAAATGCCCAAGTCAAAGCGCGCAAAGGTCGTCCACCTCACCCAGGTCTCCAAGAAGACGCGCGAGAACAAGGACAAGCTCTTCCAGAACATCCGCGATGCTGTCCCCGAGTACCAGAACTGCTTCGTCTTCAGCGTTGACAACATGCGAAACAACCACCTCAAGGACGTTCGCCGCGAGCTCGCTGACTGCCGGTAATTCCTCTTTGCCTATCCCTCTTGGTCGCAGGCGGTCCAACTAACTTTGCATAGTCTCTTCTTCGGCAAGACAAAGCTCATGGCCAAGGCCCTTGGTCAGACTCCCGAGGAGGCCATTGCTCCTGGAATCGAGCACCTCAGCAAATACTTGACCGGCACCGTCGGCCTGATCTTGACCAACCGTCCCGCCGAAGAAATCCTCTCTTACTTTGAGAACCTCGCTCCTGTCGACTTTGCCCGCGCCGGCGCCGTCGCCACCCGCGACTTCTCCATCCCCACCGGTGTCGTCTATGCTACCGCTGGTGAGGTGCCCGCCGAGCACGATGTTCCTCTCGCGCACACTATCGAGCCCGAGCTGCGACGTCTTGGTGTCCCTACTCGCATGGTCAAGGGCCGAGTTGTTCTTGGTGACGAGTCTGGCCAGGGTGAGGAGTACACTGTCTGCAAGGAGGGCGACGTCTTGGATTCACGACAGACAAGGCTGCTCAAGCTCTTTGATGTGTGCTTGAGCGAGTTCAAGGTCAAGGTGCTAGCGTAAGTTTTGACTCCGTCATTTAATCCAGCACGAGAATTATACTAATACGCTCTAGATACTGGAACGCTGCCAACTCCGAGGTGACAGAAGTCAACTCCAATGCTATGGATGAGAATTAGACGCGCCTATGACTGGGCATAAAACGGTGCTAGACGTTGGGTTTGACATCTTCTGTTTGAATGACTGATACCAGCATGAAATTTTTATGGGATCTCGGCGTTGAGGGCCATGGGATATGGAGGGCATCATGTTTTACCAATTGGCCCGCCCCTGAATGACAATACGTACTTTAAAACATTCACGCAACTTGATGCTTCTTTTTAATTATTATTAAACATGAAAACTCCTATGTGACACATCAGAGTCGGCCTTGACGGCCGGCCTAGGCGACATTTTTGGGGTCAGCAGGTTAGGAATCCTTACCCTGACCTTACCTATGCAGCATTTCATAGCCGGTTCAACATCGAATCATCCTCCATTTTTTGGCCCTCGACTCCCGATAAAAAAGCAAATAGACTACATATAAGGGTTACCGGGCATATTGAGTCGACCAAAGCCTACCGCAATAATCCAGAAGCTGTTTTCGCAAACAAGTGGGGTGGCTGTCATGTCTTGATGGGTTAGGCAGACAGCAGAATAAAAGAGATCGACGAATCCAAGTTGGACAGATGCGAATAGCAAAGTCTCAGATTGTCTAGAACTCCAGGGTTGTCGTTAAAAGTGGCGTGCTTACCCTTTGGTGGAAAAGGGGATGTATTAATGGCTGGGAAATGAGAGCGACAACCCACCACATGCGTGTCCAGGATGTAGATTGTTCAGTAACGTCGCAGCTTTCTGGGATCTTCGTAGCCACCGTCATAACCGCGCTTACGGCCACCGTCGTCATCACGAGGTCTGTCGTAGTCTCGGTCCCTTTCGCGATACCCACCTTCACGTCGACCGATGGGTTCGTTGTTGCTTCCGGTGCGTCGGTTCTCGCGTTCTCCGCCGTATCGGCCACCGTCGCGATGGCCACCGCCCTGTCTGTCGTCATATGAGCGACCACCGCTTCGTGAATCATACCCACCGGGGCCTCGGTCACCCCTTCGGTCACCTCGATCACCTCGGTCGCGGTCACCATGACCACCGTTTCTGCGATCGAAACCGGGTCCAGAGGGAGCATCACTAGGAGCGCCATATCCGCCTCGGTCACCACCTCGGTCTCCGCCGCGACTGAAATCTCCGCCGCCGCTTCGGAAACCTCCACGGCCGCCGAAACCTCCTCGGTGACCACCACGACCGCGTCCACCGTCGAAACCCCTGGGGCCGCCGCGATAACCACCTCCTCCGGCGCCGCCAAAGCCACCGGGGCCCATGGGGCGCGAGGCCATGGCTCGAGTGTAACCTCGGCCGCCGAGACCACCACCGAGACGTCGTGGTCGCCAGCCCTTGACGGTTCGGCCTCGTTCAACATCTACCTTGATACGTCGGTCCTTGATGCGCATGCCATCACAAGAATCCAAAGCCGCTGCTCGTGGTTGCGCCGAATGGCGCAGGTGTCAGTCAATCTTACCCTCAATAGTACCTCGTGTGCTGAATGAATTTGACAAAAGAAAAGGAAGAAGCAGAGACGGGCAAGCTTGAGGGCCCAGTGATGTCTCGCCATATACTTCGTGAGAAGGGCAAGCCTGAGGGCCACGACTCAAAAGGTACATCCAGGGAAGAAAACAAGTGGCTAGTCAGAAGGGGGAAGGGGTTATATTTACCTCGCATATCTTTCTCGCGTTCGAAAACAACGAAAGCGTAGCCGCGATGGGGCTTCTTCTTCTTGTTCGGCTTCTCGTCGGCATGAGTGTCGGTAACGACGCGAATCTGTCAACGTGTTAGTAAATGGTTTCTTATAAAATTGTCGGGGATTGCGTACACGCTCAATAGGGCCAAAGCGACCAAACTCCTTTTCCAAGTCTTTTTCGTCGGCGTCATAGCTTAGACGCGCAACGATCAGAGTCTTGAACGCATCGCCACGAATATTGGTATCCTTATCAGGCCGGTCTGGATGAGATGTTAGCCAATGTGGAACAACACAATGTAGGAGTCTTCCATACAATGCTCGGGCGCCTCTGTAACAAGCTTCTCCAACTTCTCCTTCTTCTCTCGCTTCTTGCGATCGCGACTTTGCAGCCAACTCTCGGTAGGGTGGTATACGTCGGTCTCCTTGTATTTCTGAAGCTCCGGGAGGAATTGGGCGACGCCGCTGATGGGTGCTGTCTTGCGGTTCTGGGGCGCATAATCGGGTGCTTCAACCCATCGCAGGGGTGGTCGCGCCGCAAACAGCGCGAGCAGGTTAGGGGGGAGCTTGTCTGTCATTGCTCTGTCTCGACTTGGATCGGTGTGAAAGAGTTAAGTGAGAGAATGGCGGACAACAGTCAAAATACGCGCGTGAGTTCGCGGGATGAGGTGGACAAAAGCTCAAAGCTGCACCACGTTTAATTGAAGTTGTTGCGCGATCGTGGAATGAAATTAGACTGGACTCGAAGAGTGAGGGTGCCTGGCAGGCTGAGACTTCTCGATACCCGATATTCTGCCGGCCCGCACTAAACCGTAATGGGGCTGCTGCACCCGAGTTCATTTTCTGGCGATGGCTTCGTAGCCAAATTCTCTTTGGTTGTCGGATCATGAGTATAGCGATTGATACGGCCACACAAACATGACTGTCAAGGCGATAAGACAAATAGCCAAGGGCCAGGTTTGTTCATCTCCCGAGATTCACCGTATATTGGGGGACGAAGGCTGACTTTTCTAGAATGGCCTTGGCGCATTCATCCTGCAGTGCAAGAAGTTGGACTTCTACTACTGTGACTGGGCTGGCAGCTCCAAGGGCATGAAGTATGTTTTCTTTTCCTGCATGATTTCTCACCTTTCAATGTATACTAACCATTCTATAGCGGCTTCATCAAGTCTCTTCTTCCCAAGTTCGCCGCAGCCAACCCTCAAGTCGAATTCGCCATCTCCCCTCGACCCGGCAAACACCCCGTCGTCGTCGGCCACTACATCAACGGTCTACAGAAGCCCGTCTGTGTGCGAAACCTATCACCATACGAGATTCTCCAGAAGGCCGAGTTGTTGCGTGATGCCAGCGGAGAGAAGCTGAAGCGACACAACCAGGCCGTTACCAGCCACAAGCCAAGTGTGCGTGGTGTCTGGTCTCCATATCACGGCAAGGGAACGCCTGTCTAAAACGATGGCTGTTATGCTTTATTTTATGTCTTTGTACCTTTTAAATGTTCTGTAACAATTTGGAGGGTTGTGTGTATTGTAGCATTGGGTTGCGAGGAAATATGTACGATTTAGAACAAGATCTCCAAAACACTGTGAGGCATGAATGAAATTGTTTCACACCTACACCGCTAGTCATTTGCATGTTGCCATTTGCAGACATCAATCAAGGTGAAGCTATAGATAACGTCACGTCAAAGGTTGTTTGGTTCACGAAACATGCATATCATAGTATTCATGGGTATAATCTTTTTTATTTCATTCATCATCTATTTGTTCTGATACCAGGTACTAACACCGCAACGGAACAAAATCTTTTACTTTTGTATTAATTAGTTTACTGCTTAGTAGCGTTGATGATGTCGACGACTAAGAGTTGTTAGCGTAGTTCAAAGTGAGGTTATACCATAGGAACTTACAAGCAGGCTTGAGAGAAGCACCACCGACGAGGAAACCGTCAATGTCGGGCTGCTTGGAGAGCTCGCCGCAGTTCTTCTCGTTAACACTGCCGCCGTAGAGGATGCGGGTCTCGTCAGCAACCTTTTCGCTGATGCCACGGAGGAGGTCACGGATGGCCTTGTGGACCTCCTGGGCCTGCTCAGTGGTAGCAACCTTGCCAGTACCAATGGCCCAGATGGGCTCGTAGGCGATGACAATGTTGGACCAGTCAGAGATCTGGGACTTGAGGGACTCGATCTGAGCAGAGACGAACTCAATGGTCTTGCCAGCCTCACGGGTCTCGAGGGACTCGCCGCAGCACCAGATGACCTTGAGGCCGTTCTCGGTAGCGTACTTGGTCTTGGAGGAGATGACGTCGTCAGACTCGCCGATGATGGTTCGGCGCTCAGAGTGACCGAGAATGGCCCAGTTGATGTCGCTGTCCTTGAGCTGGGAGACGGAGATCTCGCCAGTGAAAGCACCGTTGGGCTTGTCGTAGACGTTCTGGGCGGCAACCTCGATGTCCTTGCGGAGAGTCTCGCGGACGAGGGGGAGGTAGAGAGCAGGAGGGGAGACAACGACCTCTAATAAAAGTATATGTCAGTCGAATGTTTTGCCAACAAATGAAGGATGAGGGGTTCTGTTGAGAAGCTGCAACGAGCCGCGGGGCAGGGGATAGAGGAATGACGTACCGGCGTTCTTGTCAAGGTCAGCGTTGTTGAGGTTATCGACAATCTCCTTGATGGACGACTTGGAGCCGTTCCTAAAGACAACGAATGTTAGCTTTCCGAATAACTTCAACCAAGCAAGTCTGCGGCCTTTTCTTTGCTTTTTGGAGGGGGAGGGGTAGCAAGGAAGCAAAAGTTGCGCAGAACAGAGCAGAATGCCATGGTGGGGTAAAAGCTTACATCTTGAAGTTGCCGCCGACGAAGAACTTGCGAGCCATGATGGGCAATTATAAGAATGTAGAGGTTAGAGAGGTTGTATGTGATGAAGTAAGTGAGGCAAATGAGGACGAGAAGAATGAAAAGGTAATGTTGAGTTGGGACGGGAAAGAGGTAGCTAAGTACCTCTACGTAAATGGTCTGGACGGGAGCTAGGTTAGCTGTAGCCTGTACCACACCTGCAGGTGGATATGTTACCCATCCATTCCCATACTTAATTTGGGTCGGGCTGAAGCGGCTCAGGGTCAGGTCATGAAATATGGACAGACATCGATAATGACATGGATTAATGGGTTCAGACTTAGATATATGGGAGGTCCGAGTCATTTTATCTATACAGTGGCACCATTTAATCATTCTTTGTTGAAGAACTTTTGTATATAGGTACCAATAAATTATTGGAAGATACACATGTATATATCTCACTGAATTACCCAGGTAGTAAGTAGTAGAAAGCTGGATAGCATCACTTATACCAACCAGTCTACTATGTCTGCACTTTTACGGCAGAGTTCGGAGCTCAACTACCGTCTCCTGTACATCACATTCCGTTTCTCCCCTCACTCAGTAGCTGGTCCCTCACAGTCCCCTGAAATAAGCCAGTAACGCGATTCGCAATGACAACTTGCAATCAAAAACTTCCAGATGCTTCTCTCAGGTACCCGGGTCACTGCCGTTTTTTTGCTGATCCAAGATGCAGCATTTCCTGGACAGCGTCATAGTGGAGGCTTAAGGGCCCTAAACCATCATAGGCCTCTCCACTACCAACCTACGAGATGCAACTGAAACCACCGAGGCCGTGACCGAGCCGACAATATCTCGGAGCTATTTACCACGGTTGTCATGCCATGATTCAAGGTTCAGAAGGTCGGGCATACCTTGATCGGCTCAGACAGACAAAACTCAATTCAGTAAGGGGGTTGCTTATACACAAATGGTATTTCAAGGTTGCGTGTAAATGCATCCTCCGAGTCTAGGTACAGAACAGCTGCACCTAATGTATCCCCACGATCTTGCCCCGGAGTCTCACTTAAGTCGACCCTGCTTCTTCCGACCGGGTGCAGGTTTCACCGCTGATCCTGAGTTGTCTTCCAGCATTTGCTTCTATCCACGATACGTCTAGAACAAAGTATTGGCTCCTAATCAGTTAACATGTACAAGCACCGTATCTCAGGCGACATACGCGGCCAAATAATTGTTAAGCACATTCCCCCATGTTGCCGAACCATGACACCATATGAATCAGGTCGTCTCAGCATGGATATCAGTCATCTTTGAAAACATAAATGAATAATAAAAAACTCAATTCAACTCCCAAATCCTATCTGCAGTTATGCTGCCAATATCAAAATTCCTCCCAAACAAAATGTCTAATCTGCTACCCTTTCCTGTAGTCAAGGGCCATCTGTTGTTGTATCTGTAAAATCTGGATCAAACTCAGTTTGGAATGATCAGTCTATCTATTGCTTTCTCCTCGACGTCCCCCATCTTTTCCTTGCTCTGTCGACTCATGAGTCGAGTGTTTCTCCCATGACGGGGGCTCCGTTGTGCTCCTGGCGCAACGGCGGCGCAATCTATGGGACCATGTCCGTATCCTGGGATTATATGGACTCCGGTTATAATGCAGTGCATCCGTTCCTTGGAATAAATTCTACTGGGCGGGTGCCTCTGCCGTAGATCGTGGGCTTTTTTTTTTTTTTGCCCGAACCTTGGGACGTCTTGGAGATTCGGAATTTGTCTCTATATCAGACGGATATTCGTATCTCTCCTTGTGCACTTGCACAAATCAAATTTGTTGGTTTGGTAGCAGACAAGACTCGCATGTCTGTGAATTCGAGTTAGTGCATTGCGCTTGCCCATAGCTATGTGGAAACTTACAATTCATTCAGCCAGTGCCAGTGAGGGTGTTTCCTGGGTTGTTGATGGCGTTGAGGTCGGTAGTAAGCTTGATCATAGAGTTCAGGCGACTCTGGATGGTTCCAATGTGCTGAATGTTCTGGGCATCCTCAGGCTTGACAACGTTTCGCATAAGGCTCTGGACAGCCTTGTGGTGCTCCATCCATTGGTCAATAAGAGGCTGGGTCAAGTTCTCCTTGGGCTCCGGGGGAGGAGGCATGGACTTAACAGCCGCCTTGCGGCTGTTGGAAGTCTGAGCCTCAGAAGTCTCGGTCTTGCGCTTACGTCCCTTGGCAGGCTGAGCAGAACCAGTTGTAGGTGAGCCACTGGAGCTTCCGTGATCATTGTGAACACGCTTCATGTGGTCGCGCAGGTTCCACTGGCGAGGAAATCCGTTTCCGTGAACAGCACGCTCACAACCCTCATAAACACAAAGGAAAGGCTTGTCACCATGGCCATGGAGTCCGTGAGCCTCACGCTCGTGGCGGAGCAGGCAGGCAGTGGAAGAGAATCGGGCACCCTCGCATGACTCAGCCTTGCAGCGGTAGGGCTTAAGGTGAGAGTCAACAAACTTGCTAAACCAATAAGTCAGTACATGAAATCTGCCTACAATAGTGTTGTTCCTTACTCATAGTTGCACTTAAGCTTCTCGGGTCGGTGGTTGCAGCTGGGTTGTCCCTCCCATGGGCAGTGGTAAAGTCCATCCTCAAATGGGGCCGCCTTCTTGTAAAGGTCGTGATCCCGTGCGGACTCACCATCGCTGTTCTGTCGTCGTGGTCCAGTGAAGGCAGAGGCAGCGGGAAATTCATCAAGAGTGGAAAGGGCCTTTCCGTTGGCATCCTCAGAGATCAATGGAATGTTGCGGTCAAGGCTAAAACAATCGACATGGTAAGAAACCGGATCAGGTATCACTACTCTGTCGGGCATTACGTACCTGGGTGACTGGCACTGGATTTGAGGAGAGGAGTTGGGGCTCTGGTTAGGGAACCACAAGTCCTCAATGGTGGTGGGGGAAGATGAACGAGAAATGGAGCTAGAAAAGCAGTCCCAAGGGCTAGGAGGAGAGTTCTCGGCAAGAGAAACATCAGGGCCAAGCTGCATGTGGGAAGGAACAACATGCAGAGGGCTTGGGTCAGGCAGAGAGAAGGTGGCATCGCCATTCAATGCACCATCGAGAGAGTATCCGGGCCAGTACATCTGAGTCGACATACCATCGACAGGGTCCAGGATGCAAGTATCAATTCCATGAATGGATCCGGTTTGAGTTCCAGTCTGAAGAGCAGAAGCATTACCTGTGAAATCCATGTTGGACAGACGTGATGATTGTGATAGCGAGGAGCCGCTAGACCTGCTTGAGCTAACCCTGGACATGGCTTGTCCACCTTGGGTCACTGAAGCGGCAGTCCTGGATGAGGACCAGTTTCCTTGGGAGTGTACCCGGGTTCCTCGGGGTGTGGCATGGCCAGATGTGAAAATGAACTCCTCGGCTTCTCCAGAATGTGCGGATCCGTTGTCAGAGAAATCTTGAAAGTTCTGTGGTCCTTCTACTGTCGTAGCCCACGACGAACCTGCCAACAGGTCCGTTGATGGTTCTGTTTGAGAGAAAGAAAAGAGTCCAGCGGAGGCCATGGAAGGCTGAGAAAAGCTAAAGTCGCTGAGCAAGGGTTAGTGTGCCGTTCTGCGCAAGTTTGAAAGCAATAAAACAGAAAGAAACATGAAAAACAAGGCAAAGGCCATTGCTTGAATCAACTTTGAATCTATCCGACAGGTTAGCATTAGTCAAGATGCTAGGGGTAATCGTTTACAGACCAAGTATGACAGTGTCAAGTACAACCTATGGTTAGATCTTGCATTCCTGTCGTGATTCCTTGGAGTCCATGATAAAAGGGTCGTTGCCAGGTGAATGGGTCGTCAACATCAACATCAAGTTACATATATCGAAACCGGTGGAGTGGTCCAGTGTTGAGCTGAGTCGTAATGTCGAAGAGGCCGTGTTCAGTCTAAGTATCCGCATAAAATCAAGTTGGTATAGCAATGCAGGCAAGGTCGAGTTAAGTGGAGAGCCGGGTTGTGTAAAGCAATCATCTAGATCCTGTGTCCATTGTGTCCGGCAAAAAGAAAAGCGGAGAGCAGATAGGTGTCCATTGACGGAAAGTCCAGTGCGGCTGCACTAAGAATGCAATCAAATTGGATTGCTAGGCCATTCAGCCAGATGCTACCTTGAAATCTAACACCGCAGAGCGGCACAGAAGGAGCAGAAGTATAGGTGATTCCATGGGTCGTGTTTAATTCCGTCGAAGCAAATTCCGTAAATGAAAGATCCATCCTGAAAACGGTCCAGAAAAAAAAAGAGTCCTCAAGTCCTAGGGTCGTGTCCTTAAATCAAGTAGAGAAAAATCCTCGAGTGTTCCTTTAAAAGTCCCGGTTTGTAGTCCAGGCGGAGGCGGTTGTTTTCAATTTGGAAAACGGCCAATACTCACAGAAAGCACATGGCCGGTATAATAAAATTATTGTTTTTTCATGTCCGGGCGGACAGAACCAGAAAAGTGAGATCCACGGGCTTCATGTCGAGATTGTCCTCTGGGCTTATGAAGGTCCTTTAATCCGGCAATAGAGTTCCTGGTAAATGTCCATGGGGCGAATGATTGATGTGGTTTCCTGGCATGATATCCTTGGAGTAAAGCAAGATTGTCGTGTACATGATTTGAGCGCAACATGATTAAAAAAGCAAACGCAAGCCTCCCAGGGAAGAATAAGAAAAACAGTACCTGGACAGCGAATGAACCTCATCGAGGTCAGTCTTGAAGGCGTGCATGGTAGCAGGCTGTGTCACAAGAGTAACAGTCATTGTATCCTCGGAATGTAGAGCAAAATTGAGCTCGTGAATCAGCAAAGATCAACGATGGACGTTGTCTTGCAAGTTCAGACCAGTGGCAATACTGTCGGGTTGCTGGTGTTGTTGCGCGACAGGATATATCCTTGGGCTGATTGGGTTGCTTTCAACTCCTGGTAGAAGATTGGAAGCGTTGATAGTTGTGTATAAGAAAAGTAAAAAGGCTCGGTAGTCTATGAAGGATCAGACCGAAGTGATGGTTGGGTAGTAAGAGGCGAGAGTTGGGCAGGAAAATTGAGGAGCAGAAGTGAGACGTTGGGCAACGAGGGATCCTGCGGGTTTTATTGTTATCGAAGCCTGACGACCTACCGGGACAGGGTTGCACTGACCATGGAACTGCCGCAAAACGCGGCCATTGTCTGGTCGCAGGAGTGAGTTGGCGTTTGTGATTTCAGAGTACAGAAACCGGTGTGTTGGGCTATTGCAGGGATGGGAAGCGAGGGATGGGCCATGGCGACGGGCGACTGGTTAACTTCCCTGATTTGGGATGGGGACATGTGGAGATATCACCCTGGCTTCCATCCTATCACTCGTGGTTGGCCTATGAGATGAAGGGATAATGGCTGCTGGACAACGCATCACTGCAGCTTGTGAGCGCAAAACCAAGCTTATTGACGAGGATGTGATGCAAAAAGATGAGAGTAAACAGAGCAGACGGGCTGAAAAGCAAGAGGTTGGCCGAGATTGCATCCAACTTGTCATTTCGTTTGTGTCGTATGTAAAAGGGTGTTGAGGCTGATCCTCATGAACAACCTGTCCAAGCATTCTTGGATGAAAACTAGCCTCGGAGTCTCGGGCACAGCGACTTGCGCATTGGCTCGTAAAGTGCCTCAGCGCAACAGCTCCTGACGATCACTTTCACCACAGCCTCATGCTTTCAACACAGTTAACTATGGGTGAACCATCAAACTCTATCAAATCCTCTGCTCTGTGTCTGCCATGCTCATTTCCGAAAGAGTCTGGTCGTGTTTTCGTGGCCCGCTGCGCTATTATCACGAATGACCCCCCTACATCCTGCGGCCAAGTCAGCATGGGTGGGTTAAACAAAGCAAGCATCACCAACCAAACCGAGTTCTGTGAGCCAATATGCAACAGACGGCACACCGAGCCTGCCGCTGGTCACCCAGGTGGTCTCCTTTTGTCCTGTGATTGCTCACGAAACGGACAGTGACAGGCGGGGTAGGGCTTGGTTCGTTTTTAGTATCTGTCACGATAATGCAGGCGGGCTACAGAATGGGCCAGCGAATTACTCGGTGGGATGATTATGACACAGAACTGCGGTCAAGAATGTGCGAAGTGCGCCAGACGGTTGGCGCGATGGTAGACGAGAAAACACGGCGAAACAGAGACAACGACTCGAAATGACAGACAGACTGCATTAAAATTGCTGTTGTCAGTAATTTCCGGTACTGATTTTATAAGGAGAACAGGATCCAATCAAGAAAAGAAAGGAAAAGACCGACAAATTGTTGAGATCTGATTCATGGATTCATGAAACCCGCAGTTTTGAGTTTACTTTCCCCAGGCACTGACTTCACAAGCTCTGACTCTTTCAGGCAGTCTGCAGCGGGACAGCCTTTCCCGCACCTTCCGTACCCGTCCGTCCCTTCCCTTCTTCCCTTCCCTCCCTCCTCTTTTCTCTCTTCCCGTTTTTCCTATCTGGGAAGGAAACTGGAAGGGACCATAGAAGGGAAGGACCAACGGGCCGTTATCCCACGTGATGGCCCGCAACCACTTTAACCTCACCTATCATCCACCGCGCCTCTTCCTCCATCAATATCAGGTTTATTGTTTTTAAATATCACAACTCGGTTTTTCTATTCTATCCTATATGGTTTCTATTGTTGGTGGAATACTACCGTCAGCTCAGCCGACCCTGTATTTGAATACCCCCGTCACTCACCAACGCCCGTCAGCGTTGGGCCGCCCCAGTCCGGCGCCAACTCAACTGTGATAGCTCACATATATACGCTGTTTGCTTGTTGCCCTTTCTATCAGAAACCGGTCAGATGGACCAACAAAATCGAGATCTTAGTCCGACTCTGTCAGCTCTATTACTGCAGGACTTGTGCTGCTATCGCCCGACGTCTCTCCAGATATCCCCTCGTTCCATAACTCCTCTAAGCCCCTTTCTAATTCGCCGTCTATTTCTCCCACCACTGCTGCCAGCATTGCCCGGGCTGACTGCCAACTTGTGATGCCCAACTCTCGACTGGCCAGTTTCATTTTGTCGCCGTAAACAGCCCGCCATTTGGCCAGTTGTCTCTGCTCAATTACGTTGTTTGCCCGGCCTGTGAAGGCCATAGACGCACCAAACAGTACGCAAAACAACCAGAGTGACTGTGTCCATTCACTCATTCTGAGATGCTCTTCGCCAGCGTTTACATCGTCGATGAGCTGTTCGAGGAGCCAATCAATCATGGTTACATCAAAGTATTTGTCGCCCAGCTCTGAGCACAGATAGAAAAAGGTAGCGATGAAACTCGTCCGGCTGCTCTTTGGGTCGCCGTTCAGGATTCGCGGTACATATTGGCCCGCACTAAACCCTCTGGAGATTTCATAGTTGAGATTGAGGTCCCTGGTATGGTTTTGCCATAGTCTGGCCGCTGGTGTTTCGAGATCTTCCCACCAACCATATCTTGGTGCTTCGCGCGGTGGTAGCGCCGTAATATCCCATATCGAGGCGAATAACAGAGCCATAAAGGTCGGTTGGTACTCGGGCACATTGACGAGCTGGCCTGCTTTTCCGGTCCGTAGTCCTTCTCCCACCCTGTTCATATTCGTCAGCAAATAGTCCGGCCAAAGGGAACTGATATGCCATTTGCACAACTAACATCTTGAGCATCCTTTGTGGCAGCGTTGGCACGGTTTCGGTTGCTCTATTCCATTGCCTTACTGCGGACTGAATACCCTTCAAATGCCTTGAAGAAGCATCCAACTCACCTATCGCGCCCTAGATCACCAACCGTCAGTATCAACTAGCTAGTAGCATATCTGCAACTATCACACCCAAGACATCCATACCTCTGTCAGTGCCAGCGCCGAGATAGCCAACATAGTGTCTCCGCTCTGCGCTAGTTCCGGACTTTGGAGTTGTTCTCTCGCAAATTGATAGGTTGCTGCTTTATGGTACAGAAACGGGATCCTGACCTCATCCATCGAGCCTGTGACCCATGCCCACTGACAAGCTGAAAGCATGAGGCACATGTGCATGTATCCCGGGTTCTCGAAGGACTTTTGAATTCTAGACGGCTGTCAGTGCCAAGTTATTTTGATGGGTCAGTGTGACCTTGTTGTTGGGTTATCGTACGCCGAAGATTCCAGCTCTCGGGCTACGGGGCTCTGGCCCCAGACAGTATACTGTGAAACTGGTCAAGGGATTAGTTACGGCAGGAGTTGTTTGTGGTTTCGAGGCATACAATGACGCAAAAGGCGCTTCGAAGGCTCCGGGAGAGCATCAAAAGAACCTCCAACGTAGTTGTTGAGAGCGTTGCTTAAGCCTGGCGCTGGAGGTTCCATGCGAGTCATTTGGGAGCCGAAGCTCGCAAGGGCAGCATTGCTGGATGAAGCTGGTGAAGACAAAGATTCATTGGACGGCAGCGGTTGTTCTGGAGTCGGATAGATGCATTCACTCCCCGTTTGAAGGCAGTTGGTGCTGTGTTGGCAATGTTGGTTAGTCAGTCCTACAACAAACGGCATTTGACGCGACCGGAACCTTATGCAGAGCTCGTCTATCGTCTATCCCACATCTGAGCCGCGCGTAGCCTTGCAGAAACGGCCAGAAAATGAGGGGAAGTGTCGGTTGTTGCACGAGTAAGATTTGAAGCGTTTAAACATACCAAAGTGGTTTCTCCTCGTCGCACCTCACATGCCTGGCCTTGCATCGGGTGCATCCGTTTTTGCTTCTTCGATGAAACTTCCTCTTGCGTTCTTTATCCTTTGGCGGCGCCATGATGTTGCTTGGGCATATCTTTGTCGCAATTGCAATTGGGGGTATAACTCTTCCGGAACAACAACAAGTCTATGGGCTCAGCAATGGCTTTGTCTATATGCTACTAGTGTAGGTTCCGCATATCATAAGACGCCGCTACGAATAACTTCGGGGTGGTTCGAGAGGAAATAATCCACGGGAAGCGTGGTCTAGAGACACGGCTGACACGATATGAACAAGGCAAAGGCTGGCCATGGCATACAAGAATTCTTCTTCGTATTGAGAACCAGCCTTTGCCCGATGCAATCCACGCCAGTTGGCGGGATATCCCCAAATAGATTTCTAGGGAGCAAAGCTCGTTTTTCTAGACGAAGGCTGCAGGGTCTGTGTCCAATCAAGTAGCACTGATGCTCTTAGCCCCATGACTCGCTAAGTCTTTGGTGGCGGGGGCTTGTTCAGAAAAGCCCGTAGAGGCTTTATTCTGTCCGGGGGGGTGATGAGATCAGTGAGGCCATATTGAGAGAAAAAAGCGGCCGCCTATGGTTGAATGGATAAATTGTCCCCTACTACATACTGTACCAGTGGACCTGGAGTCTGTGGTTTGAGAACCTCCTACGTCACATATGCACAGCGAGAGACACTGACTGATTGACTGTAAGTCGGCAAACTTCATCTGCGACAGGGGCATGATGTTATAGTACAGTTGCCCGCTCTCCGGGATGGCAGTTCGCCGGGGGGGAAAGAAGCAAAACAGGATGAGACTTGTCTTGGTCAGCATGCAGCATAACAATAAGGGAACAATACGGGATCCGACTCGGCATCCGCTCAAGTAAAGCCGATGATCTATACAGGCCAGCATTGTGCTCTGGGTCCCTTTGGTCCGTGTCGCGTGCCACCCAAAAAGGTCGACAGATTAAGGATGAGGTTCTCACGGCGAGACCCCGAAGGCCTCCGACTCTCCAATCCCGGAGCGGAGCGGCCAGTCCAGTCCAGTGGGCGCCGGTCGGTGTGGGTCCCACCTCTCGGAGCTGAAGGTGTCGGTTGTGTTTTGCTGTCGATATCTGGATGTCAGTGCTCAGAATGTGGGGGTTAATATCTATTTTGGGCCTTTGTTCGACATTGTCAACAGGGGCTAACTGCAAGGACGAACGCCTGGTACCGAAGCGACAGCTCGTGTTCTTTAAGGCTTGACCCAGCCACCACGTGCTAGTGAGCGGCAACGATGCGATATACGACCTCTTTTCAGCCCTAACTTAGACTCAGGGGTTGAAAAGACGAGAGACAATGACGCAGTCCAAGGGATCTTGTCTCGTGTCGTGAAATTACCTGGGCATTTCCAAGTCGGAGAGGCTGACTGGATCTCGTGTTGAAGTCTGGGAGCACTCGAAGCGATCCGTCCAGTTCAGGGTATGGTGAGAGGCGAAGAGGCATGAAACACTGGCAATTGGATCCAGGAGCAGTTCGCCATATCGTATCCAAGAAAAGATTGCAACAAAGCGCAGGTCCGCGCAGTATCTCGGTTTCTGAAATAGCATGAAGGAACCAGTTCGAGAAATCCGGTTGGCTAGGAAGTGTCGAGATGATCATATGAGATCAGCCGGCCAAGGAAATACTCCAGACCAATGAATGGATGGATATGCAATGGAATTGGCGGTGTCTGTGATCAGATTAACAAATATCCATGGCAGGACAAGCTTGTGCAACGCGGAACGAGAACGAACGATCAATAAAGGTGAGAGGGAGAAGGAAAGAAGGAAGGAAGGAAGGGGACGAAACGAAACGAAACGAAAATAAAATCGAATGCGAGATATGTCAAAAAGAAAAGGCCACAGATTAAAGTGGCTTAGAAATGTCGGCATTGATTATTCAACCTTGTTTATTGTGCCACCTCATCAGCCTCCATCCATTCATCTCTTCCACGTCAAACAAAGTCAACAAGGGACGGAACGTTGGCTTCCGTACATCGGGTCGCGGTCACGATAACGGTCACATGCATTGATTTACTTGCCCATGTTGAGTAAATTAATGATCTGGCATCTTTCAAGTGGACAGCCTTGCTTCGGTTAAGTGTTTTGATATGGAGAATGTGAGGTGAGAGCAGATACCGCCTTGCACTTTCCACTTCTGTGCCCGTCGACAGGAAAGCGGTCAACTGCTAAGATTAGGTAGGAACGGCATCGCATCGCATCGAATCGTCACCTATCATTATTCATTCATCTAAGCCTTGACAGAAACAACTCATGCTTATCATGGCGAATCCATCAATCTTGAATCTTGATTCGAGATTCAAAGATTCATCCGATAATATCAAGGTCCACATCCATTAAAAAACGTTCGCCTCATAATTAACAAAGCTGACTCGATTCGGCCGGTTCAAGGCGAACGGTTAATATGGATTCGGCATGGCATGGCATTGCAAGGCACTGACGCAGGACAACGGCATCAGAGCAAAGACCCTTCCCATTGACTTAACGGTCTCCATTCCGTTCCCAGGTGTTGAGAGATGCCACGAGCTTCAAGGGTCAAGTCAGGGCCAAAGTGGAGAAGCCAGCCACCATCGCATTGCCAGCGGCTGTTTCCATCGCGTCAACTGTCGGACCATTTTGCTGTCGATATCATCAAATCTGGTTACCTACTATTATACAGGCAGGGGAACTTACCCTTGGGCGCGGGTGATGCATACGTCCATCTACTGCACGGCACAGTAAAACACGGGCAAAAAGAGATGAATTACTGTGCAGTATCTATCTTGGGGAATGCAGTCGTGTAGCGATGGTACAGTACAGCTCATCTCATCGCATCTGATGATGAAATATTATGGTCATTGCGGTTCACCAGATTATTGTCGGGCTTTGTTGATTGTACCGCCAAATATTGAGGGCCAATCAACAGCCGCCTTATTCTTCACGATGAATCCCCAGATTTGTCTACTAGTGCCGCCTCGCCGAGATGGTGTGCTGTCTAGTACAGTACTACGTACTCGGGCTGTCAACTGCACAGTACGCTGCTGGCAGTTGATGAGCTGTTGCGGTCTTTGTTTCTGTTTCTGGCTGCTGAACCAAGGAACAACGTCAAACCCAACCGCCAGGCACGCTGACCTGACCTGATCTGACGTCCCGTGATGGAGGTGGTCAGTGGGCATCAACGAAGCCCTGTCGGGTGCACTTACATACAGCCTTGGTGCCTGACCTTTTCTGCAGTCCCGCCATTGACCGCTTCTCAACGTTCCGGGCAGTCCCCTGCTCAGACTTAGCATCCCATCTCTTGGGTCGGGTCAGCTCAATTTGGCTGCTGCCAACGCGTCTTGGGCAACAATGCTTACGCCTAATGATGCCCAGGACATCAGATCAATCAATCAATCAATCACTCGCTGAATCAATGAATTGCCTCGCTTTGTTGTCCTGGCCCGAGGGCGAGGTATTGGAAGCCCGGAAGAGCGGTGCTGCCCCGCGATGCAGAGTGACCTTCTAGCTTTCCACAATTTTACAGTATCGAAGCCTCAGGTCCCTTCTCTACGCCTTAGGTACGCAGAACATCTGGGGTAGCATGGCCTCGGCATTCTATTCTGACGATACCTCTCCACTCTCGGCGACACAGCGGGCAAGCAACAACAAGGTCTCTCAACATTTCTCGAGATTTCCGTGCTGTTGTGCTGTACTGTACTGTACCAGGCCGAGACGAAACGATACACAAATGGTAACATTTCAACGTCTTCGATCATTAAGCTTACCCACCCTGGTTTAAGATCAGAGACAGGGTCTAATTCGTGGATTCGCTCGCTTGTTGGGCTGGCTTGCGCCATCAACTCAATACAAGCAGTAATAATTACTCGACTGCATTGCCGGTCAAGTACAGCGCAGTACTGTATGTACAGCACAGAGTACAGTACAGACACCGCTATCCATCACAACCTTGGGGAAGTGACACCCTCCTGACATTAATTTAGGGACTCTGGGGCGAATTTCTTTTGCAAATCTTGCCAGAAAAGACATTTGGGCCATTACTTGCTTCCCGCCTGGTCCCTGTCAACTCCGCTACGGTACTAGTGCTAGTGAATGGGGCATCGTTTTTTCCCATCCCATCGCCATCATCACCAACCAAGCCAGGCCAGGGTTTCGCTCATGACATGCGTACCCGTCCCTTTTCCCTTGCAGCCTCACGGACGAACATAAATCGTCCCTATTCCGAGCTTCAATCTCCCAGATCTCCTCCATAGTCTTATCTATCTGTCTGTGTCAGTTCAGATCCGCTCATCACCAGCTTTACCCTGACCTGGTTCGCTGAGAAGCGCCCCCAAGGATACTGCACTACTATTTTAGTGCTTCACTATTGCCCGCGCAGTTTTTTATCCAATCCAGCAGGAGTTGAGTTGGCCTTTGCAGATAGATCCATCTGCCTGGACCACAGACCACAGGTCACACCGCCTACAACCGCCAGCAGGAGGACCCAGGCAATTTCATCGCCATCTCAGGAAACCCTAGTCACCGTGGATGCCCTGAAGAAGACATTTGGAGCCAGCCAGCCCTTTGGAAAAAACCCAGGATCACTGCCCAAGGACCCATATTGTACAAGCTGTCCGTCGGTTTAGTCTCTTTTTTTAACTGGAACCCAAGGCGTGGACCCTTTGCTGCTTCTTTTCGCCTGTGGATTCTTTCTTTATCAGCCGCAAGTCTCGTCAAGTCTGACCAAAAATAACACCCCGCGGTTCCGTTTTCACAATGATGAGCCAGTACAGTATGGCACAGCAAGACCATGCCTACAAGACCACAATGTCGAACAGTCCTTGGAACCCAACTCGCAAGTAAGTCTGAACCCCTCGTCTGCTGACTGTTCCTCTGTCAGGTGAAAGCGTGTTTGGCTAACTCACCGGCAGTTCATTCACTGATCCTTCAGTACATGGAGGTTTCGATAATGGCTTTTACTCATCACAAAGGTATGGTGATTATCGGAACAATACCAGCTCGGAATCCTTAGTAACATCGGCCAATTCAAGTGTCAACTACTCGGCCAGCAACTACAACTTAGCTGGCGGTCTACCTATTGGTACCAATGGTCATATGTCACGCGCTGAGTCGACCTATCCTGCTGCTCCCTCGTTTGGTGCTCGTCCCCCATCAGGATCATATGGCAAGCCGGTTGGACATGGCTCATACAAGGCACCAACCTCTCAGTCGTGGGAAAACCGTGAGCGATACTCGCCTACCGACTCGGTGGACGACATCATCGCATCACCTAACCTTTCGGACTACTCCCTGGAAAATGGGATGACCAGCTCTGCTCCCGGAGGAAAGTCAAAGTCGACTGGCAAAGGTCGCTCGCAAAGACGACCTTCTAACCGTGACGAATTCGACGGCCCTCACCAGTTCCTGCAGCGACCACCCCCAGATGTCATTGCCATGCAGGAACGAGAGCTTCCGCATCTGCCAACGAACCTTCATGTTCAGGAACAGGACAATGTTTTGAGCCAGGTCAATGACCGACTTTCGCAATGCGCCTATGACTTTGTGGCCAAGTACCAGTTTCCGATTCCTCTGACTCAGGACATGAGGCCTGTTGAGCGACCACAGGATCGAGAATGGACCGAGTGGGTTTATCTTCTCAAGCGACTAGCAACGAAGCGACGCATCCCAGCACGAGTTCTTTACAATGGACAAATCAAGCAGTTTGTTACGATCCTTGAAAATTCTCTCGAGATGCGGCACGCTGCGAAGCACCAAAGTCGCCCGCTCAAGGACGACCGCAACATCCTTCAGCTGATCTCGGCCGGTATTCAAGTGGCCAAGATCTTGAAGGATGCCTCGGCTATGGACTACCTAGACCGACTATACGTTTCTACCGACAAGCAGATCCAGGATCGTGCCGCTACGCGGTACAGAGCTTAGGAATCGAGCTTGACAGCGAGTCCCAAGCGACTCTAATGATATACGTTTATATGCTCTCCTAGAACAGGAGACATGAAATGCCGGTGACGACAACGGCACAGATCAGAAACAGGGACGTGGCCCAAGCAAAGGATGGGGGCCACAAGCACAATTTGACATTGTGAGCGATAATGTTTATCATATATGGGCAGAGGTTCTCCTGGGTCTAGAGGACTGGTGTGCCAGGCGTACGCCAGCCCGTCTCAGCAGCCATCATTTCTGGGTTAGGAGGCTACCGTCCAAGCGTGTTGGAGTTATTGTGCGGTAACATTTGTTTTTGGTTTTTGTGTTTCAATATTGACGAGTCATGTTTTCGTGCTTTTGTGTTTAGCACATGTTTATTGTCATGATTTTATCACTGGATCCGAACAGTGCCCCAATACAGGATTGGTAACGACATATTTGCTGTATGTTTTAGTTATCACGTTGAATCAAAGAGCCAATGGCATAGTATGCTGGTCGTTTCAACCACCTTGTCTGTTAGTGGGCATTGGGTACGATAGTGATGGTGTGTGTGTTGGGCATCGATCGGCTTGGCAAGGATTACAGTTTTGGGGTGGAAGCCGTGATGATGATCTTTCGGGAGCAGGCATCTCGACGCTATGATGTTTGTTGATCATTGGGCCCATATCGGGCGTATGCTCCTGTGACAGTTAGGTCCTCGGCATGGGTATTCTGAGACTGGCTGATACCCAAATAGATGTGTTCATAGTTGTCACTATGATGAGAAAGATGAGTTGTGGAGCGCTACCAATAGGATCTGAGTGGTAAATATGACTGTTAGTTATATCAGATATAATATTGTACTCAGAATTATAGTATGAGACAGCTAATAATAGACTAAGTGATTCCAATTGACCACGTCCAATCTAAATTTCGTCTCATCAATTTTCAATCTGTAGGGTAGGTCCAGGGTGATTGACTGTAGCATCACTAAGATTTCAGATCTACTACCCGTGATTCATGTGAAATGACAGGCGTGTCAGGATGCGAGGCGGGCAACAGGAAGGTATGACACCAAAGCTCCAAGGCTTGAGGCCCTCCTAATGCTGTGATGCACGAAATCGTGCGCCAATCGGATACTTACTGACACAGATCGATAATGTTACCGTTTATGTTGTGCGATACCAATGACAGCTCGAGCCTCTACGATAGACTACTCGATCAACCACCTGACAACCTTTGTCAAGATTCAGGCTGTAAGAATGCACTTTTATGAGAAAACGATACGTGGGCAGTGCAGTTGAATAGAAATCATATACCTACTACCTAATGGTGTCACTCGACATAGTACTCAGAGAGGAATAGCGTCAGTGAGCATGTGCATAATATGTGCCTGTGATTGGCTTACCCTGCACTTTGGAGGTACTTGATATTTGCTATAGAGTGCCATACAATGAGAGGTACCAGGTTGTCGGTCGCCGTTTGGGTTAGCGTCGAGACGTCCATGAATGTTGACCGAAGGAGGAAGTGAAGCAAGCAACAGCTTTTCTGGCTCTTTTCTTTCTTTTATTCTTCTCGATATGAGGTTAGGAAAAGTGCACTTTCATTGAAAAACTTATATATCGTCGCTTTTCCCGCGATGAGAAGTGAAGCTGTGACCTGAAGCCTTGCGACTACCAGACTCGAGACCCGCGAGGATCGACTTGCGAATAGTGTCTTAATAACGACAAAGATTATAACACGACATCTTCAAACTCATACACCACGAATTACTTGGTTATATGGATCATAATCACACACACGAGTTTGATATAAATTCGCTCGAATTTGACGTCTAAACAAATTCTCTCTTCCCATCTCAAATACTTTTGAACTCCTCTATCGATATATTTTTGGATCGACATATAAGATCGAGGATACATACTATTATTGCCCGATATATCAGACATAAAGATGGCGTCTATACACTCTCGACCATCACCAAGCTCCTCATCTCCCTACGACTTTGACTCTATTCCCGACGACGAGTCATGGCAGTATATTGACTATACAGCAACCAGCTCTGGCCCATCATCGATTGGTTTCCTATCAGACCCTGCTAGTGGAAGTTTGGGAAGCTTCACAATGGTCGGAAATATCCATGGAACACCATCGCCCTTTATGCCAGACAACACCCATTCTTCCTATGCCGCTGGCCACACTCCTCCGCCATACCCTCCTGCAAGCAACTCTTCACCTTTCATGCCTCGAAACACACCTTCGCCATCAGCCCCTTCTCCTTTACTACTAGGCGACATGAATCAAGCAACCTTTTTCGCAAACAACGCCCCCTTCCAGGCTCCTTCAGAGAACGCCAACTCAGACATGTTTGCAACTACAACAGACGGAGGATTTGGACAGACACAGGACTTCTTGACACCCCAGCAATACCTTTTCTCACAGCAAGACACAACTCAATTCCAACCACAGGACTTGAACGGTATGCTGAAGAAGCGAGGGACGGCCTCTCCTCCAGCTCAGGGTGCTGATACTGTTACAGACATGACACTCATGCAAAATTTTGGAACTGACATGTTCTCGATAAACGCGAACGGCCAGGCTCAAGTGCCGCAGATGAATTTCAACATGCAGCCGCCGCTACAGTCTGATCCTAACGTCCCGCCATGGAACCAGACCAACATGCGGGGCAGCGAAAACATCTTTATCATGGATGACTTTAACAACTCTCCGTCGCCTGTGAGCAACTATTCGCAGGCTTCGTTGCCGAGCTCAAAAGCAAGCCCTAATGGGAGCAAGTCTCCGATGTCGCTACCGATCCGCAAGGTCAAGGTTGGAAAAGTCGAAAAGAAGAAAAAGACGACAGAGCAGTCTGGCAAGTTTGTCATTGTGACTCCTAACTCCATCTCAGCTCACGCCGGTCGCCCCAATCCTTTCGAGTGCTTCGAGGCTATGAACCGAACGAGTCAGCGAGGACGTAAGGGACCGTTGGCGGATGCTACCAAGGAGAATGCATTGCAGGTTCGCAGACATGGCGCATGTTTCTGCTGTCATAGTCGCAAAGTCAAATGCGACCTTGAACGGCCCTGCAAGAACTGCAAGAAGATCACGGTCCAGGTGCCCCAGGTCGTCTGTTGGCGATTCAACGACTTTCTGGGCATTCTGTTCCCCGAGTATATCCGTGGACATCTGGCTAAAGATCAGATGACCAAGTTTTTCTCGGAGAACATTGCTGGCTTCCATGTTCAGGGGGTTGAGCAAGTCTGCTCCATCGAACTCTTCTCAGGTCCGCTGTTCAATACTGTTCTGGCAATACAAGCCAAGTTTTTCACGCCAAAGACGGACGAGGTCAGGAGCCATTGGCAGCTTCAGAATGTGGGAGGGAACAGGGTTGAGCTGAAGAGCAACAGAGCAGCCAACATCGGCGTCGAGCTTGACAACACTGCCGAGAGAGACATTCTGAAGAAACGAACCAAGAGGTACATTCAGGAACTTCTTACCGAGCCATACTTTGTCGACCAAGTTACGGACAACTTCCAAAGCACATGTTTGCCTCAGAGGGTGCTGGGAATCGTCAAGCAGTATGCTGACGAGACCGAGGTAAGTGAAACCTGAAAAGTCGTATCATTAGCCGAGCTGACAGTCATGCTACAGTCACTCATGGTCAAGCGTGCCCTGTCCATCTACTGCATGCACTACATCATGACGAGGCAACTCTGCCTTACCCAACAGACTGCTGATGTGCTTCGATCAACCGGCATGATCGACCAGGGTGACAACTACGTGACGCCCCGAGTCCTCGCACGACAGATCAAGTCAATTGTAGACGAGCTGATGCAGCGGGAAATGTCACAGCTTTTCGACCTCTTCACCAAGTCACTCAAGCCCAAGTCTCGGCGTGAATGGGCGCCCTGCACCGCCGCCTTCCTTGTTCTCTGCCTCTTCATGGAGGCGGTCGAGACGGCAGCTGACATCTTTGTCATATCCCAGAACGAGATCAACATGAGGAAGAGCGCAAGACCCGAGTACGAGAGAAGCCTCGCGCTGAATACCTGCGCCGAGGTTGAGAACATGCCCTTCAGGCAGTTCGCCTACCAGTTCCACCAGATTTATCAGACGCACAGCAAGGAGGCCAACACCAAAGGCTTCAACCCCTTGCTTGACAGCAGCTTTGCCGAACAGGGCGAGCTGGACGGACCGGCCATCAAGTTCTCGGCCCAACTGCGAGAATTATTGTTTGGCGAAAGTTGTAAGTACCACCTGAGAACTCACAAACTGGCTGACATGTATCCGTATTGTTCTGGAAACGATCACAAACGCTGACACTCTGTCTCACATTAGGGCAAGAACTCCAATTCCTAGCAGCAAACGACTGGCTCAACAACAACGCGAGCCACCCTTTCCCAATGGACCCTCAGACACTGTACACTGGACGCCTCGTGGCGAGGTTTCTCATGTCGTTCCAGGATGACAGAGCCATATTCGGAGACGCTGTTTGAGAGCTATTTGTCCGAGACATCTGCTGAGGAAAGAGTAAAAATGTATGTTTGTTTAACGGTTTTCTTGGATGACATGGTGTATGCGAGGTATGTCTTGGTTTAACGGTCGGTGTATGAGAGGAGGCAGCCACCCTTTCACAGAGGGGATTTTGGGTCCTGTTTTTAAATGATATATGAAAGGAGAGAGAGTACGCAGGCAGCACATGATGCTGAATGAAACGATGTATGCCACGTCTGAGGAACAAGGCGGTCTCATAGTTGGACATGAAAATGCTCTCACATTCAGGGCTTATCGTATCATTAAGATGGCATGATTGCAGCCAGCAATAGTTCTCAACAGCGGGCAAGACATTTGTGCGACGACAATAGTAACCATGCAGGGGCCTTGAGCTGGTTTTCACCAGACAAGAGCAGACAAAGACACAATGATTGAGTCATAGCCTCCTATTCGTCACAAGCACGTCTCTCTGTGCAAATACAAGAGATTCATTTCATTCATTCATTCACGCCTAAGGTTGTTTATTGTAGATATGTTTGCCCGATTTTAGTCCTGATGCCACACTGCTCTATGGTATCAGGGTGGAGCGGGTCGGTTGTCTAGACCGTGGTTTTAATCTCCCACTCGAACGATAAAAAATAAAGTTGACACACATGTGCATTGAAAGCGCAGAGTGTAGGCAATTCGTGGGTGCCACTTGAAGCGGACTTTGGTAGACAGAGAACAGACATAAAGAGTAGCTGTAGTAGGTAAGTCGTAAGAGAGTATGTCGAGCGTAGCAAAAAAAGAACGGCTTCAACTGAGACAGAGCGTGCGACCTCAACCAGCCTCTGAAAGCTGTCAAACGCAGCAAGACACTGTTTATTCTTACACATAATGTGTCTCGTCATTATGGCGTTCAACAGCTTTCCAGGGATGGGGAGGACTGCATATTTGTCAAAGTCCAGATACTGAGCAAAGCCGAGAGCACGACAGAGCAAAGCTGCATCGGCGTTGCCGTTGGAAGCATAGAAAAGAGACAAAGAAAAAGAAGCCGAGGATGACACCCTCGAAAATGGCAAAAGTTGCCTTTCGGGGGAGGCCAGAGCCGAGAGAGAAACGAGGCGTTGTTGTGTAATTTGTTTGGTGTTTGGATTTGGAAAAAGAGCAGAAATAGACAAGAGGTAGAGTTTTTAAAGAGGTTGGTGGCAGGGAACACAGGATCCACTCGCACTCGTCACGTGACACAGAACTGCGCGCCTACCTCAACAGAGCCAGCTGTGGATAGCTTCTTCTTTTTCTTTTCTTTTCTCCTTACACTTTTTTCGCACGATAAAATCAACCGGCCTCGATGTCTTTCACTCGGAGTCGGTCATATTCAGTGCAAGACTGACAGGGTCATCTTCTGCTGTACTACTGCGTCGAGAGACATAACTTGATTGTCTCGCCGACCCGGCAGGAGTTCCGATATGCCAATGCCAATGCTCCATCTGTATATATGTTTTTACCTTGGCACTGCGTTTCACTGTAGTAACCTAACTAGGAGCCGCCGTGTATATGTTGTAACGGTGGTGTGTCCAGATCCTGCACACTCAGGGCCTGTTTTAAACCTATTCCTTACTGCACAAGTAGCTTTCTGTGCTTCCAGTACCTCGCTGCTTCTAGTAATGGCCGCTTGGTGCTGTGCTCAGATACATTGATTTTCGGCTAAGAAGCGTCAAATTGAGAACACAACTCGAGGCAACCCACCGACTGGCTATCATCATCGTCATTTACGGAATGTAAACCGGACTGGAGCTCAACGGCTGTACCTATCCGTCAGTCGTGCCTGGGCCTCACGCTGGCCCAGCCCACTGGGACCAGTAGATTTCTTAATGACCTAGAATGGTTTTCCGTCGGAGTTCTAATCAAATCTTTGCGTTACCTCTTGTACTCCGCTGAGCCATGCGCACCGTCTTCATGAATTCGACGGTGGATGATTAACCCTTGACTCGGGATATGTACGCATTCATTACCGCCTTACATGAGTTGAGCAACCACGGGCTTTGTTGAGGTAGCAAGAGAGATGACTTATGGTTGAACAGATGATGAATGATGACACTAGTGTTAGCACGTCGCTCAACTTCAGATGAGATTGAGTCGTTCCAATTCAGGTCCGCCTCATTGCCAGGCCGATGGGATCTTCGAACACGAGTTCTAGTCGATCAAGAGAGACCCGAGTCTATAACTGGACATGAGCCGTTCCACTGCAACAACACCAGGTTCAACTGTCCCACGCCGTACGTCAGTATAAAACACAAGAGCCACATTGAGATATAGAATTGCTGAACTGGGGGTTTGTCCAACATGGATACTGCCACATCAGGCATTTGAACTATTAACACGCAGTACGGGCTTGCTGGAACTCATCTCTCAGAACACTAGGTATACGGTAGTCTGCATTTGAGATGCGAGGTTAAACTGAGGCGCTGACGACGCACCACGCTGAGCAACAACGGACTCTCCTTCCTGGTATTCGCACAGCTTGTGGCGTCACGCAGTGCTCGACAAGAACGTTCCGAAGTAGAATTGTTCTCGCAAACTTGCGCAGCTATGAGTCTGGCAACGAAAACTTCGTCCGACAATAATCGGGTATAAGAGTCGAGACATGTCCTGTACAGTCAGACCTATCTAGTCCTCAGAGCATCGAGTCAACTCACAAACACAAGCAACTCAACTCAACTTGGCTTCTTAACTTTGAATATTTCCGATCAAGACTCCAGCCGAAGTCAAAGCTCAACGAAATTTCGATTCCACAGACAAACGTCGAAGTGACAATGGCTGCCACCAACAATCCCGCTGCTGGTATCAACCTTTCCCAGGAAAAGCCAAAGCCAAAACCCCCAACCTGGCCTACGGACCCCAGTGAGTTGACACCACTGTAATCTTTTCTCTTGAGCATGTTGCAGCCGCTCTTCGCTTACTGGGCCGTGATGATTGCGTCGTTGGACATTGTCAGTCGTGGCATGTTATCGCTGTAGCAACATTGTTCTTTATGCAGAACGCTTGTGTCTCCGATAGGATTTAAACTAACACAAGCCCACAGTGCCGGGTCACTAATTTCCGAATCCTGTGCTGTACATTGAGGATCCCGCATCGGTGTACAGTGCTGAGAAGCTATGGTGAGGTACTGAGGAAGAGTGTACGCAAGAGAGAGCATACGAGAACAAAATGGCGTACTCTGGCGGCAACAGTCTGGAAAATGGGCGGTGGCCTGATTCATTCTTTCTTGTGACTTTCCTGCTTTAGAAATTAGAAAATTGCACGGTACCATTATTTTCAAGCCATTTTCCTTGTGCACGTCGTCCCCACCTGCACTCACGCGCTGTGTCGTTGAAGGACTCACATAAAGCCATCGGCATGCCATGGTGTATCCCAATGGAAGCGAGAAGAGAAAACAGACCAAATATGCCGTTGCAAATAGAGAAAAGATAATAATGCAGCCGTAGAGTTGAGGCAAGACGAGAAGCACCGTATGTTGGTAGATCGTATGAGGGCGGTAACACTGGTTGTAAAGGTGAATCGGACGATTGATTGATATAGGCTCGTAAGACATCTTAACAAAATGACTTGTAGATAAGTTAAATCGCCTCCCTAAAGCAATTGAGAGAAGACTTTGGGTTATGGAAGTTGCTCGTCCGTCAACTATAGATGTGTTCCTGAAGAGTGAGAAACTTGACCTTGAACTAGCAAAAAACTTGGAAGCACAAACTTCCACTAGGTAGGTAGGAAGTTCGTTTACTTTACTAATGCAGCACTCGAACGGAAAGTGTAACCGCATATGTGTTATCTTGTACGTCCTGCTGTGACTTCCGTGAAGAGCCATCGCTTAGAAAGTAGGTACGACCGTAGCTGCTACTTGCCGGCTCTGCGATCACCTTATTTGGAGCTCCTGAAGAATTGGACCATCATGTCCCTTAAAGGATGTTCTTTATACTGCCAATCCATGACTCAACCTAGAAGACGCCTATCTACTCATGTCCTTATTGACCTAACCGAATACCTATATATTTTACCTATACATTTCGTCCGCTATTCATTATCTACATCTAAATTCCGTTGTGTCATTTATCAAATGAAAGAGAAAGCCGCTTCTACCCTCTTGGAACGCATCTCTCAACAGCAGCCAGGGTCGAGTAAGTCGGTACGGCCTCCAGCTGGATCGCCCGTCGTGTAGCCACTCCTGCGCAACTTCGGAATTCTAGCCCAAATAAACATGGCCGACGATACCCGATCTTTAGATTCGGCCAGGCTGGAAATAATACTTATCGCATTCGTGGTGTTTGTTCTCGTATTACTTCTCGCCATATTCATCTTATTAGGTGCCAGCTTTAGAACCTCACGAGGAGGTCAAGATACTGAGAACGGGCACCGGCAGACCCCTTGGACTGCATCCCACCCCACAGATCAAGGCGATGGAGCATATCATGACCACGAAGCTTCATTCATCAAGAGTGTACGAAGACGAAGCCATTCTTTGGCTGAGGAGCTCCGGCTAGAGTTGATCAATCTCAGACGCAACCTGTCCATGTTGACAACCCCCTCCAGAAGCCGAATAGGAAACACAGACACCGGTGGAACACGAAGTTTAAGCATCGACCAGTTACTAAGTAGTTTCCCCTCGACTAGCTCAGAATTAGTTACAGATTATGAGAGCTGTTACGACTACTTGGATTCTCCACTGTCCGCGACAGGTAGGGAAGAGGATGCCACTGGGACACAGAGAAGGCTGATTCGACCAACGGGAAATACAACGAGATATGATGGAGTCCAACAGTGGGACAGCCCCCTGCCGTAGGTTATTGGCACAGGTGGAATGAAGACTGGTGGTAAAGATTAGGAATCGCAGGTTGTTGTACATGATACCTCTATTGAATCTGGAAAAAACGTCCTACTCTGACACTGGCTCTCCCTGAAGCCCACGGCAAAGCTCCCTGTGCCCTTTTTTAACACGCCGCCATGTTCTGGTGTGCTTGTTCCTGGTACAAATAAACGACTCGTCACTTAGTCGACGCCCAATCCGCAGTTCACTTATGCGGACTGCTTCTTCAAGTCTCGCGCAGCCTGCTTCAGGCTGAAGTTGCACTCCTCGTAGGCACGGCCGGCACCGAAGCCAACACCGACAAATGCGGGCCACGCTCTTCGCTTGAACAGGAGGACAGAGAAGACGACACCAAAACCGAGACCGAGGGATGACTTGACGAGGAGGTTGGAGAGGCAGCGGTCCCACTAGAAATAGTTAGTACCAAGATGTTAAGAACAATCCGTTGTATCATTCGAATTTGTGATTACCTTCTCATTGAGAAGCGACTCGCTGAGCGGCCTGGAAATGGCGCTGGGAGGAGGACGGGCAACAGTGGAATCGGACATTTTGGCCTGTGATCAAATCGTATTAGCTCCAATAGTTATAGGTTAATGCAGAGAATTGAATTGGCATACTTGAGTCGTGCAATCGGTCGTAACAAGCGAAATCTGGAGCTACAAGAGCTGTATCTATGGGCGTGATGTCAAGCTTGAATGTGGAACAAGTCGGGACGCAAGAGCGGCTTGTGGGCGGTGAGAGCGGAAAGCCGGTAGAAGCTTAGCGTGGTGGCAGAATTTAGGAAATTTTGGCTGGACGCTGGAAAAGTCGCGGGGCGCATTCAAAGATTGAGCTTCATTTGTAGCTTTCTTTTCTCAAACACTTTTTTAATCATTCTTTCGTTAAATGGCCGCCATGGACGTGGATATGACGGATGGTCCGTCACAAGGAATTCCTTCCACTCTTGTAAGTTTTCACTCTATTTCTCTCGCGCAATTGCGAATATGCTTACACGTGCTGTAGGAAAAGATGGATCTGATTAAGACTGTGAGAGGTCTCGATCAGAGCGGTCCTGGAGAGGACGGAAAGAACCTGGAGAAGTTGTGGAAGAACTTGACCGTGTCAGCAGATGGTCAATTTCATGCTGCTGAAGAGAGCAGCTTGCGATGGCTGCTAAAGTCGATGAACGGCCCATCAAAAGATGCCGAAACTTTGCGACGATGGCCTTTGACCTGGACGATCCTCGAATGCGTCTTTCAGCGCATTCCTCTGTTCTCACTCGCCAAATCACTCGCTGATCGACGATTTATTGCTGTCTTGCAGCAGGCATTGAAGGACATTTCCCAACCAACTACAGAAACCCCATCTACTCCTTCGAAGAGGAAGAGATCGACGACGAAAAGCTTCAGCCTGGATACTTTACGAGATACCGAAGGATGCCTCATGGCTGGTGACGCTCTGTTCAGTGCTTTGAAGAGTCTATTGGACCGCCTCGAATCTTCCGCGACTCAATCATCCCACGACAAAATCGGCGCTGAACATATTCGATCGCTTTTCTGTACTTCGGCAGCTGACTCTGCGGCTCTGACTTCGCTATCTTTGAAGTTGTGCGACATTGCGCTTGCCAGTGGTGAAGAGCAGGAGGATCGGGAATCATGGATCGAGACGATAACATCCATTTGGGATCTGCACCTACAAGGGACCGATGACACGTTGGAGGTTGCTGCGCACTTGTTTCCTCCGTCTACGGCCATTCTCGACAAGTTGGAGGGAATCTCAGGATCACACAAGACTATCGCACGCGAACCCTTGCGAACGAAATGGACAGCCGACCTAGAGAAACTCATGCACCGTAATTTCATACTCCCTGCCCGAGCCGCCTTCATCAACCGACAAGACTTGGAACCCATCACGAGAGCACTTCAAGCAGCCAGTAATAATCTTGATGTGGCAGCCCCCGCGCTGTACTTTTTGGCATCGAGTGTAACAGATACGCTGAGCGAAGGAAGACTACGGAAAGGGAATATCGACTGGACGAAGCAGATCTTCAAGGTCGTGGAAGGTTCATTACGAGACCGTGAGGACCGGGATCAGCTTGTGCAGGTTGTCCTGGAGCGGGCGGCCGAGAAGTCGATGTCAATTGACACGGATGACCTACGCTCCGTCTGTCGAGAGTATGCTCTACAGGAACAGAGCACAAACTGGCCCTTGATTGCGGTGGTCGCTAGCTGTGATCCCGATATATTCCTCCAGCGATCCGAGGAAGGCGCGCGTTTATTGGAAACTGTCTGCGAGCGAAGCACTTCCCAGGAACTCAGCCCGGACGACGTTGAATCGGTCTCAAAAATCATCAAGGCCATCGCTCAAGTATTCCGAACCGGACGAGTGTTTGGCGATTTCTTGAAGTTGTGGTTTCAGCAGTTGTGCAAGGTCGAGAAGCAGAAGAGCAAGGTCATCTCACCATGGCTTCAGGTTGGCCAAGTGCAGCAAGGCCACGACTCATTCGATACCTTGATCGAAAAGGAGATGTCGCCAAAACAACTGCTTGACGTCTTGAAATGGTTAGAGGATGAGAAGCTGCACTCCAGGGCAATCTGCCTCTTTCTGGACTCTCTCGCCCAGGGCATCCGAAGCGAGACCTATGTGGATGCTGTTGGCAGTAAACTCTTTGACTTGGTGAGCCAGGTGAAGAAGTCGTCATCTGCCTTGACTGCCTTGAAGTGGGGAGTTGTGTCAAAGACTATCTCCTGGGTTACTCCTGAGTCGAAATCTGAGATTTGGACTGCGGTGCAAGGACAACTAACCAAGATCTTGTCCGAGTCACCCATTGAGTCTAGGGAGACGTATGAGGCATTCAAGTGCTGCTGCCAGGCTTGGATTTCAATGAGCCCTGATGGCGCGCACATTGCCGAGCCTGCCAGCCTTGTTGATGCTTTTACTACCCGACTTTCATCGGAACTTCTGTCTTCAAAGTCCCTGGAGGGCAAGGATTTGTCTTTGTTCCTGCAGAAGGACCCTGCACCAGCCTTCCTCGAAGAAGCGGCCGCAGAGCATTATCTAGCTTGGTTATTGCGCGGTTGCAGCCGGCTCACTCGTTTTGTGTACGGCACAAAGGCGACTCTTCCTCAGGCCTTGGAAAATGCATTGTCCCTCCCTAGTAGTGAGGTCACGCAACTAAAAGATATATGGGCTTGTTTACTCGAGAACGAGAATAGCATGAACAGCATCAAAGTTGCTGGCAACCTTATTGACCGTTTGATCAACTCATTGGAAGAAGACGGAAAGGAGAAGCGCTGGCCCGCGGAAGGCAGTCAAACCTGGATCAGAAGCTTAAACAGTGCTCATACAGACGCCTTCAGCCGACCTCAACGAGAACGCATCATGACGCTGCTCCATGCACATCGGTCAAAGACGACGAAACGTGTATCTATCGAGGGCTGGAGATATATACTCGCCTTGTCTACTAAGTTGATGGGCCGAGCGACGTTCTACGAGGGTATGCAGTTCTCACACCTGGCTGAAGTTGCTGATGCCATGTCGGATCTCTCGAGCTCAACCCCAACTCAAGACGGCACTTTGACCGATCTTCTTGACGCATACTATGCCATGGCAGCGGCTACCATTCGACAAATGACAGAGCATGTGGAAGAACGTAGTGTCAAGTACTTGAACGAAAGCCGCAGTTTTATCTCTGACTGCGAAGACGCTGGGGATTTGTCACCTTTCCGTCTTACGCTGTTGAAGGCGCTGATCACTGAGGTGTCCAAGTCACCAAACTGCTCCAGCCATCCTGAATTGAGCTCACTTCCAGAAGATGCCAAGGGTGCACTTGGGAAATGCGTAATTGCTGCGACTGGTTACTTTTTGACAGAGAAGAAGGCATTCGAGAGTCATAATGTCATCGCCGACCTTCGACTTTTCGCAGCAGTGGATGCTGCAGAGTCTTTGGATAGACTGTCAGGAGCCGCGAAGTTAAAGCAATCAGATGTACGAAAGGCAGAGAAACGAAGCCATGCGGCTATGGCATCGGGAGATCTAAGAGGATGGAAGTTGGAAACGTTCCTCAGAACATTCTTCACACCACTTCTAGAGCAACCCCGACCAACGACATTCTACAGTCTCAGCCAAGTTCCCCAGAAACTTCGTGAGCCCTTTTTCAAGAGCAATGTTGTTTCGATCATAAAGCCGATGGATACTTCCGCCAAGATGGACTACTTGAGGGACCTTATTCAAGCTTTCGTGCAAGGCTCGAACACGGATGGTCAAGCGTCAGCTATTCATACTGTCGCGAACCAGCTTCTAGGTAAGCAAACTAACAATTGTGCCATAGAATTGCGTCAACTAACATGTCACAGCATCCTCTGATCTCCAAACTCAGAGTTCCGGATTCGATCTAGCAACTGCTCACAGCGAGCTGACCTCGACACTTTTGACACTAAAGAGCCAATCCGTGTGCATCCGCATATGCCGAATTCTCCGCGCCATGTTGGAAAAGAAGCCCCAATCCATGACTCAATGGAATATTGAGCTTGTTCTCACCACTGTTTCCGACCTGAGCCTGTCTACTAAGCCACTTGACGAACAGTTGCCTAATGAGAGAGTGCCTTTCTCTTCGCTGTGTGGGCTGGTAGAAATAATTATCAAGAAGCACCGCCTCAGGCTCGAAGGTCATCACCACCTTCTCCTGTCAACAATGCAGGCTCTTCTCCGCAATCTTGTCATCAACCACAGCGCTACCGATACCTTGGGACAGACTCTACATGAGTCCAAGGCTCATCTTTACGCTCGCCTTATCACACTCATTTGTGAGCCGACCGCCGGCGCCGTGTCTCGATCCCAGCACCAGAGCGCTCTGGACTCGGCCACAGATGCGGCAAAGCGTTCGGCTGGAAGACATATGTATCTCATCATGATGCAGTATGTCAAGCTGCAGCTCGAGGCTGATGTGCCGCGCCGAGTGAACGAGGCCCTTGAGCCTGCGATGAACTCGATCTTCGATATTACACCTCCAGAGGTGCGAAAGATTCTGAACGACGCTATGGATAAGAGTGGACGTGCCATTTTGAAGGAGATGTATAAGAGATACACCAAGTTTGGTAAATGGAGCGGCGTATAGATGAAGATTATAGACTTGTATAGATACCACATGAAGAGTTACTGGAAAAGGATAGCAGATTCGATTATTATTATTACATTGGGTATCTTTATACAATTAGTTCCAACTTGTAGAAAATGGCCAGCCATCATTAAGCGTCCCGCGTCTTCTTCTGCAGGCTAGGATGTCCATGTTTTTTGCCGTGGCCCTTGATCTGTGAATCCAAGATAGGGCGAACAAAGATCCAAACAATTGTAGCAAGAAAAGTACCAAGAACATCGAGAAAGCTGTTCTTGGGACTGCCGCCAAAGGCTGACCACTTCATGAGATGGCCAAGGAAATTGACAGTGATATTGTGCTGTCCGGCTTCAAGACCCTTGATGGATAGAGCAGCAACCTCATCAGGTGTTTGCTTGGGGTCGTCCTTCTCGATGATCTTGGTGATCTCAGGCTTGTTCTCGTTCTCGCGGACGTTGCCGGGCGAGAGGATGGTACCAGGCAAAAGTAGGTGAACTTTGACGTTTTGAGGGTAAAGGAGCACTTCCTGTTGGATGCACTCGGCCAGACCTCGCATGGCGTACTTGGAGGGAGTGTACGGGGTGTATCCAGGAGGAGAGTACGAGGCGCAGATGCTTCCAGTCATGATAAGGTGCTTGGCTTCCTTCTCAACAGGTTTAGAGACATCGAGCCACTCGCGCATGATGGCATGTGCCATCTCTGCTGTACCCCAATAGTTGACGTCCATATGGTGTCGCATTGACTTCATTTCCATGTCGACGAACAATTCGGGAAAGGATAACCCAGCGCAAGTCCAGACAATATCGGGGGCGTTTCCATTGTTCCAGCTGATGACTTCATCGAGGAGAGGTTTGGCGTAAGACTCGGTAGAGACGTCGGCGGCGATGTAGTGGAAGCGTTGTGTTTCGGGGTTCTTAGCTGCAGCCTGGGATTGTCAAGTCAGTATGCATCTTATAGAAGACGAGGTAAAGATAACGGACCTTGACGGTGTAAAGAGCAGCCTCGAGTTTGCTCTTGCTACGAGAGACGAGAACGATGTTTGCGCCCTTGGCTGAGAGTTGGGTAGCTGCGCTGAGACCCATACCCTCGGAAGCACCGGTGATGAGGACTGTCTGGAGGCATCTTTAGCTCTAATGCAGTGTATGGAAGGGGATCATGAGAGGTCTCATGAGGAGTTGAAGAGAAGCTTACCTTGCCCTCAACGGGAAATTTGTTACCGCCGAAGAAACCCATGATGAGCTGACCAACGATAAGAGTCGCAATTGAAACAGCGATGTAAGTAGCAATGGTTTTCGAAGAGAGGTCCATTATGGGAGAGGGAGACCTAAATATGCATTGGTAGAGGGGCAGAGCTGGGAGTTTTAAGATCCAATGTAGGCCAGCAATTTACAGTGTCCCTGACCTCCCCTCCATACCCACCTAATTAAAGCCATGGAGGTCCCCGAAGCTTGGGTGGTTCCACAGTGCCAACAGAACGGCCTCTTACATGGCCTCCATAACAATACCTACTTGCCTTTTTTCAGCATCATTTTGTGTTGTCTCGCGTATTGGACTACAAAAAGCGAGTATATATGATAAGAAATTCCGTGCAATTGGACAATACTGACGGGTGCGACGGCAATAACAAGATGGTGTGCTGTTGCCCCTGGCTGACTGACTTGTCCTGGCTAAGTGCTGACCCTGAGGACGGAAGTATTACAACATCCATACTTGTCCAAGATCAGTTTCATTTTTCACGTTGATGCCATTGGATTTCCTCGAGGCATGAGAACAAATCAAGGGATTTCTGGCTCACGCCAAACTCTGTTGAATATGAGTATTACGGTATCAATGAGTTAGGTGGTTTATATACATGAAAGAAGTCTGGAAGTGTACATACACCACTGCGATAATACAGTAGAAAGATCTCATTGACACTGTACAGCATATGTGGCTAGTGATCGAGGCTGTGCGTTCTCTCTTTCCTACCTGATTTCAACTTACAAGATATCAAACTACTATTCCTCGGTATCTCATTTTCGCATTTCGACTCGGGCGCATTTTATAGTCATCGGAAGCTTTCTCAATCTAGGCTGAAACTTAAATCGTGCTACCTGGGCTATGACAAAAACTCCCTTCAACCATCACCACAATGTCCAACAAGGATGAGGACTCCAAACCTACAGTACCCAAGTTCTCATCATTCAAGTCCAAACCCGAGAGTTCCGAACTGAAAGCACCTAAATTCGCCTCTTTCAAACCCAAAGACAAAGAGCGAGCTACAGAAGAAAGCTCCAGCCACAAAGAATCAGACCGGGAACGGGAACGCGATTCTCGAAGGAAGAGAAGCCATCATCACTCAGACTCCCATCGCGATCATCACCATTCCAAGAGGCATCGCACAGAATCTCATCACTGGCATCGGGAGAGCTCACGGCGTTCCGGCCACTCAGAAAAATCTGAACATCGCTCGCTTACTAAAACTTCACGCGACAGCAATGATGATGCATCGCGTCTGTACATCATCGACACCAAGGGCGACCCACTAATCATTCGATATGGAAGTCTTGACCGTTCTCAGGTTCCCGCTTACTATCGCGATGGATACGGTAAGGTCCTCGGTACACGGGGTCGTCTCGTGATTCACCGTGATGGACCTAGAGATCAGTTCAGTCTGCGAATGCCAGGCGAAGGCTCATATGCCTTCAAGGACAAGGACGGTCTACGTTCAAAGGCTTGGCGCATAAGGTCAACCCCGTTGAGAGTCCGGTTACAAGAGAATTCTGCACAGGACGACGACGGTGGGGATTTCCTAGCAGTAGGCTCATCGAAAAAGCGCAAACATGACCACGGTGCTTCCGAGTCTTCAGACGACGAGGAACAGCCATCCTATCGCTCAATAGAGGGCAAAGCAAAGCCGCGTCAATACGACGATAGTGACTTGGAATCTGAAACTGATGCGCTTGCAGAGCATGTTGATCTTGGCCAGAACAACCCTCTAAAGTGGAAATCAATCCAGCTCTCAAGGCGGGTGAAGGACCAACCAGAAGATATAGATGCATGGCTCGAGTTGGCGAATCATCAGGATGCCCTTCTGAGAGCTGGAGAGGACGTTGACCGTAAGGCACTGGAGGCCGAGGTGCATAGTTTTGCTGAGATCAAGCTTCACATGCTCGAATCGGCCTTGTCCAATGTTACGAATCCTAAAGATCGGATTAGAGTTCTAATCCCACTAATGCGTGAAGGAGTCAAGGTGTGGAACAGTAAAACAACAACCAAAAAGTGGAATGACTTGAGTGAAGATGAAGACAAAAGCTTCACGCTCTGGAAGACGCATCTCGATTTTGACATGTCCAACATATCTGCCTTCCAATTTGATACTGTCAAGCAAATGCACCTCGATCGACTGCACCGCGCCATATCTCGACCGCAATCGAATGAAGAGTCTGAAGGCTTTATGGAGGCTATTTACGTTTTCCTTAGGCTCACAAGACTTATACATGATTGCGGGTACAAGGAACTTGCTGTCGCAGCATGGCAAGCTTTAATGGAACTCAACTTTTTCCGGCCTTCCCAGCTGGAAGAGAAAAGCGCAGCACTGGAGTCTCTTCGTGACTTCTGGGAGAGCGAAGTCCCCAGGATAGGAGAGCCGGATGCCCAGGGCTGGGCAAAGTTTGTGGAAGATGATGGGATGGGTGATACCCCTGAGCCTTTACAAGATAACAAGCTGCCTGAGGACCAGTCCAGGGATGACTATAAACGCTGGGCAAACCTAGAAAGTTCACAGGCCGAGAAAGCACGATTACCAGCAAGAACCATGGACGAAGGAACAGAAGAGGACCCTTTCAGAGTAGTAATGTTCTCTGATATAGAGCCATTGCTTTTCATGGTCCCAAAGCATGTTTTGCCCGTTGTTCGGGAGCATTTGATCGATGCTTTCTTGATGTTCTTCAGCGCTCCTCCTGTCTTTCGATCTAATGGCTGGATAGAAGAGGCTTACCACGATCAATTCTTGGCTCGGCCTACCTCGAAGCTGGAGTTCAGTGCTCCTACACCGCTTTCAGGAGACGAAGATCCGACAGAAATACAAAGGAAGTCTCCTGCTTTCAAACATGAACCCCTCTGCGTCTCCGAATCACCCGAAGTGCTTTTCTCAGAGCAAGACTGGTTCTCTTATCTACCGCCGAAGAGCAAGGAAAATGATGTTGAGCTTGGCTTCTTAGTCAATGCGACGAAACACCTGGTTCATAATGCTAATATAGAAGATTTAGCTGTGTACTCTCTTGCTTTGTGTACAGTACAAGATCGCTCCACTGTCAAAAAAGCAGCTAAAGCTTTGTTGAAACGACATTCGACCAATCTTGGCCTATACAAGGCATATGCTCTTGCTGAGTATGCGAATAATAACCGCGAAGTTGCTAGAAAAGTGATTTCGTCAGCAACTGAGCTTGCGGCAGTGAGTACTTGATCTTCTCGTTATTTGAATTGGCCAGATCACTAACCCGTTGTTACAGAACTCGTCTACGGCTGAGTCTTTTGGTCTTTGGAGAACGTGGGCTTGGATGGAGCTTGACGAAGGAAACAAAGACCTGGCTGTTCGAAGACTCTGCTCTTCTGTGGACGAGGTCCTACGAAAGGCTGTCGGTACCCTTTATGTATCTCCGACACATATTCTCAAAGCCCAACAGATCTTCACTTCTATCATGAGTGATTTGATCTCGGGAGGAAACACCGATCAGGCTGCTATTCTTACCGAGTGTCTTGTCTTGTTGTCTTACTTGACCGCAGAGGGGTCTACAGAACCAATGTCGGCCTCCCAAGGAAGTATTTCAGCTGCTATGGAGACAGTTCACAAGGTGTCACTGGAGTTGAAATCTCGAAACTACCATACATCACGGGCTCACGAGCGTATCCTGCAGTTTGCGTCGATGTTGCTGTACATGCACGCAACTCGAGGGTAAGCTTTGTGTCGCTGAACTATCACGACTTTGCTAACTCTCCTAGACCCTTTCGCCGTGTGTATTTACTCGAGCAACTAAAACACTTCCTAGTGTATTTCCCCAAGAACACCATGTTCTTGTCGTTGTTTGAATGGGCTGACTCCAGCCTTCGTGTTATCGACGAAACAAGAACACTTCTGCACGAAACTGTTCTTACCCCCGCCCAAGATTGCTTGAGCAGTCGCATATTTGCCATTTATCATGAGATTGAGCGCGGAAACGTCAACACAACAAAAGCAGCTTTCGAGCACGCCGTATCAAGTGATGCTTGCAAGTTCAACACAACTTTATGGGTAAACTTTGTCAGATTCTGCAGCACCCAGCGAGAACTACGACCAAAAGCCAAGGATATCCTGTTCAGGGCGTTGAGGCATTGTCCTTGGTCCAAGGATGTGATGATGGAAGCTTTCCTTACATTGAACAGGGACATGGATTCTTCAGAGCTAAAGGGAATCTTTGACACCATGGCGTCCAAGGGGTTGAGGGTGCATGTTGATCTGGAGGAGTTTTTGGAAAAGAGAAGAGCTGAGAAGAGGGCAGAGAAGAGTAGACGGTGATATGCTCGTACCAACTTGGATGGTGAAAGATATCAGCTATAACTATGTATTTGTACTGCTGCTTAGGAAAGGGGCACTTTATAATAGACCCTGGGCAGGCCTCATAGCTTAGGTATTATCTGAAGGCTGTATGTAATTTGGACTTTGACGTGAATCATGAAACCAAATAAGGTTTGCTTCTGCTGAACATCCCTGGTTCAGCTTATGTACCGTACCCTAAAAATAGCATGGTCTTAGCTATACTCTGTACATATGGATAGAGGTATTTGCATATCTGCAGTGACTTATTATTGCAGGTTTTCTACAGAGTAAGCGAACACTAAGCCTCTAGCTCGCTGCAATTCATGGCCATTCAACCTGCTTGAGCATGTTTGCCAAGTAATTCGTACACCTGTTACAGTCTTCGTTCCTTTGGAAACGCGTCATACGGAGCTTCAGGCTTTGTTGTCAGTGGAGCTGGACTCAGGGGTTCCAGAGTCTTTTCAGCGGGTCAGGCGCTGAAGCTGTCGTGAGTTTGCTGAGCTTGAGCTTGAGCTTGGACCTTGAAGGGTGAGACGGATGTGATTAAGATGAGATGGGGAAAAGGAAAGCCTTGTCAGGGTCAATTTAGATGAATTTGAAGGATCATATGGATAATAGACCATATAAGATATCTATCTGTTGTTGTTGTTGTTATTCATGGAAACCTAGTTCCTGCTCTTGTGTTCTGTTCCCTATAAGAAATGTCCGTTCTAGTAGAGGCCCAGAACATGCAGGGGCTCGTAGTTGCAGACGCCAGCACAGGCACAGCCAAATGCAAGTGCAAGAGCCAGCGACGACAGCGAATAACCTCACGAATCCAACATCACTTGATCGTCCTCTCCTTTCTCCGCTCTCTCCGCTATTTAACTTCTTCAAAAACTGAAGAACGTCAAAAACACAACAAAAACGATAACGTCAAACGAAGCATGGCTCAAGAACTCAAGGCTGGAGGCGGCGCCAGCGAAGTAACCCGCTCCATCTCCAAGCTTGATCCTGTCGTCACCGGTCATCTTGTCAAGCTCTTTGGATCTCTGGCAGATCGAGCAGACAACACTTGGAGTAAAGAACGGATTTCTTCCTTTGTCAAAGATACCCAAAAAGATGCTCCCTCACCCGCTGTTGATGAGCTTCTTGCTAGAGACTCGCTCGATCTGGATGGCTTCATCGCCTGGATGACGTCGTCTCATGCAGCTGCTACAACCCCGCCCAAACCCCAAGATCTCACATATCCGCTTGCTTCTTACTTCATCAGCTCCAGCCATAACACCTACCTCACCGGGAACCAACTCTCGAGCGACAGTTCTACCAAGCCTTACACCGAGACTCTACTGCGTGGTGGGCGGTGCATTGAGATTGATGTCTGGGATGGAGATGAATCTGACCCAGAGGGGACAAGCAGCCCCTCCAGCAGTGATGAGGAAAGAGGTGTGAAGAAAATCACCAAAAAGAAGAAGAGGAGTACTTTTGGGAAGCTCAAGGATAAGCTCAAGAAGACGAGCATAAGTGATAAGAATGAGTCTGCCTCCGCTACCGACCCCGCCTCCCGTGAACAGCCCGGGGCCGACGCCGATCCCGAGTCAACGGAGCCCGAAGCCGCTATAGTCGAGCCCCGAGTCCTCCACGGATACACTCTTACCAAGGAGATCTCCTTCCGCGCTGTTTGTGAGGCTATCCGGGATAGTGCATTTGTCGTTAGCGACCTGCCTGTCATCGTCTCTCTGGAAGTTCACTGTAGTGCAGACCAGCAACTCGCCATGGTGCGCATCATGAAGGAAGTCTGGGAAGGTCTTCTTGTGCCCGAGCCCGAGAGCGACCCGGATAATCTGCCAAGTCCTGACGAACTACGCCATAAGCTCATCGTCAAAGTCAAGTATGCGCCGCCTGATACGGATCCTACACTTGAGGAAAGCGAAGAAGACGATCGAGCACCGCCTCCAGGTGCTGAGTCGGGCGATGCTCCTAAGAAGAAGCCCTCCAAGGTCATTCAGGAACTCAGCCGGATGGGTTTCCATTGTCGGGGAGTGTCATTCAAGAGCTTGTCTCAGCCTGAGGCTGGTATGCCTACGCATATCTTCTCCCTTTCAGAGAAGAAGGTCATTGCTGTGCATGAAGAGCAGGCAGACGAGCTATTTAACCATAACCGACACTTCCTTATGAGAACCTATCCGTGGGGACTGCGGATAGGATCTTCAAACTTGGACCCTTCTGTTTTCTGGAGAAAGGGCATCCAGGTTGTTGCACTTAATTGGCAGAGGTGGGATGAGGGCATGATGCTTAACGAGGGCATGTTTGCAGGTACAGGAGGATACGTCCTCAAGCCACAAGGTATACATTCAACAGTAACATGCACAAGTATTCCATATTTCTAACTTGTTCTAGGCTATCGACTCAACCGCAACGACGAAGTCGCCATCATCCCCCGCAAAACCCTCCATCTCACAATTACCGTTCTCGCCGCACAAAACATCCCTCTTCCTCCCGGCGACAAGTCCGCCCGTGGCTTCGAACCCTATGTCAAGGTTGAGCTTCATGTCGAGGGCCCCGATGAGTTCCATGGCGGTCCCATCCCCAACGATGGTCACGAGCGTGAGGGCGAGTACAAGGCTCGTACACGTACGCAACGTGGTGACTTTGTTGATTTCGGCAGTGAGCCTCTTGAGTTTCCTCCTATACCACATGTTGTAGATGAGCTGTCATGGGTGCGCTTTACTGTACGCGACGATGAGATTGGAAGGGATGACATGGCGGCATGGGCTTGTATGAGAGTTGATCGCCTGGGTCACGGGTATCGCTTTGTGCATCTCATGGATTGTGAGGGACGTCTTACAGATGGAGCCATCTTGATCAAGGTTGACAAGAAGTTGGTTTAGCTGATGTGATTAAAGACGCATGATGAGAAGCGGCTGTCTAACTCGTTTGGCATATGATGAGAACATTCTTGCATGAGATAAGAATCGAGCTTCAAACTGAGGACAGCTACCAGAAAGTAGCATCGACGAGAATTCAGATATTATGAAACATTCTTCAGATTTCAATCTAGATAAACATGGTGAATCAATGACTTGTACAAGGTTCGGGCAATGAGAGACTTCAATCATCTTGAGACAAAGACCAGAGGGCAGATATGAAAACAAAAGGAATTTCAATTCAAGAGCAAGGAATATGTCATCTCACTCAGTTATCCTTAAAACTAATACGCTAGAGTCCAAACCCCCATATTACAATCAGTACTCGTTGTCATCACGGTTCTTGTGTCCCTTGACCTTCTCCTCGACCTTGTCCTTGACCTTGTCCAGGAAGCCACCAGACTTCTTGTCGTTGTCGTCACGGCCGTAGGTGTTGCCCGATCCATAAGAATCGTCGTCGTTGCGACCAGAGCCGTAGCTGTCGGTGTTGGAGGAGCCGTATGTGTTTCCGGTTCCGTACGAGTCGTTGTCCTTGCGGCTAGATCCGTAGGAGTCGGTGTTGCCGGAGCCGTAGGTGTCTGTGTTGCTAGAACCGTAGGTGTCCTTGTTGCTGGAGCCGTAGGTGTCTGTGTTGCTAGAACCGTAGGTGTCCTTGTTGCTGGAGCCGTAGGTATCGTTGTCGTTGTCGCGGCGGCTAGAGCCGAAGGTGTTGTCGTCATTGTCCCGACGGCTAGAGCCATAGCTGTTGTCGTTGTCACGAGAAGTGCCCTGGTGTTACTGTTAGCTGTGAACGGTCCCATCATGTATCAAGGTTTGGCCTACATAGCTGTCACTTCCGCCAATGCGGCCGCTAGAACCAAAGGAGTTGTCATTATCCCTGTTGCTGGATCCGTAAGAGTCGTTGTTGCCGGAGCCGTAGGTGTCTGTGTTGCTAGAACCGTAGGTGTCCTTGTTGCTAGAACCGTAGGAATCATTGTTGTCCCGGTTGGATGAGCCCTGAAAGTTATTAGTATGTTTGAAGAAAGATGAAGCTTTGTGATTCACTTACATAGCTGTCGTTGCCGCCGAATCCAGTGTTGCCGGATCCGTACGAGCTCTCGTTTCTGTCCTGGCGAGATGAGCCATAGGAGTTGTCGTTATCGTTGTCACGACGGCTGGAGCCCTAAAATATTTTATGAGCTCATGTTCTAGTGAGCGGGCTGAGTGCAGAAAGACATACGAAACTATCGTCGTTGTCACGGCGGCTGGAACCGTAAGAGTCGTTGTTGCTGGAACCATAAGAGTTGTCGTTGTCGCGACGGCTGGAGCCCTGATAAGACGGTTAGCTTCATGGAGAGCAAGAGCATAAAGAGAAGAGAACGTACGTAGCTGTCGTTGCCTCCGTAGCTGTCAGACATGTTGATTATTGAGAATTGGGTTTATGAAAGAGTTGTAGAAGAGATGGTATGAGTTGTATGGATGGATTAGAATGGCATGAATAGAAGAGGGCATAGCTTCAGTTTAATATCTGAGAGAAGCTCCCTCTCTCTAGCTCCAGCTTCATCATGTGGATCGAGCTCCCTCCCCCCTCTCATCATGGGAGGGAATGACGTGCCACAGTTCCATTGCGGCGAGGACATTTGTCTTGGATAGCTGAAGCTGCACAGCTACTGTACAGTACACTAAGGTAGCTTAGCAGATGTTCTAGCTCAAAGAGGTCCATGCTTGAAAGTATCTGTACGTACTTTGACCCTGTCAAGGTGTGAGAGACCGTCTATGGAAATCGAACATCTCTTGGAAGCTCTGAGACCACGTCCCACAAAGAAAAGAACGCGCGTTGACTGAGTTACATGCTGTCGTCGTCGTTGTCGTGCCATGTAGATAGCATCTCCCTGGCCGTTCTAAGTTTAGACCTGGATACCAAAAGCTGTTGATCAAATTCTTAAGAGATCAATGTAACATACGTGCGTGGTTATACTTGGAATAAGCTCATAGTGATAAGCTCTGCCAAGAATACCAGATGTAGATACCAGGGACGATACTTGGGTCCCTTGATACCCCTCCAATGCATGTTCCAGCAACCCCTCTATCACTTATGTTTGGATACATACTTTTGGATCAAAAACCTGTTGCTCGTGCATTTTTTAGTATAGTAACAATGTTACATTCCCACGAATCAGCCTCTCCTGCAGACAATTGGATCGACCACGGCGTCTCGGCTGTCTTGCACCGTCCTGTATTGGTCTGGTGTCGTCATGTTGGCCGGTTGTGATGAGACAAAATAGCTTAGATAGCTCAGGGTCGAGGTACGTACCCAAGTTGTCGATCTACCTGAAATGCGCATTGGCTTAGAGTGGCCTAGACAACGCTAAACCAAACAAGCAATCAAAGGAACCCCGCGGCCCAGCTCGACAGGGTCCAAAATCAGGTCCCGAACCTGGACGAGCTGATCTGGAGCTCCACGGACTGTGGCTATGCTAGCTTCCAGTGGGAACAGCTCTTTCTTAGCAAGACAAACTATTGATGTCACTTGTTAGATAGCGGTCTATCAATTCCTCAAAAGAAGAGTCCAGATCTGCCACAGGTCGAGGCCGAAGATTACCGGGCGTCATCAACTGTAGTCTGTGCCCGCAAGCTTCGTTACCTAGGTAGATGAAGCAAGACAAGCAGGCCGAAGCTTAGGTGGGCATCCACCAGAGGAAGAAACGGCATTGGAAAGAGATCGAATTGTACGAGTGACATCTCACACTTTGCCAAGCCGGGGTCTAAGTCAAGATCGTGCTCGGCATCGGGCCCTAGCAACCTTGTCTTAACTCCCCGCTCGAGTTCAAGTTCCAGAACAGCTCATGTCCATGTTTTGAGTTCTTGACAGTGACGATGACAACCCCGCTTCACCTGCAAAGCCCCTTATCACCCTGGCTATTCACCGTTGCAATTTCTGGCTTCTGTGGACTGTTCCTTGATCTCGAAGAACCAATTCCCAGATTTCGATGTTTATTAAGGTCGTAATAACTTATAACAGGTGGGTATAACTTTCAACTTCTACATGTGTCCCAGCGTAGATGTCTCGAAAAATGGTAGATTACCAGTCTCTCAGGCCACCACCACACCATGTACTTCCCAAGCTAAGCCGAAGTTCTGGGTCACTTCGTGCCCTGTCAAGTACTTGATGTTTGCACGTGTGGCATTCATCAATCCTCAGCAAACTACCATCTCTCGGCCTGTCCGGCCCTTTCCAACGCAGAGACGCACAATTTCCGGTCAATCTCGATCTCAAGCACGCATAGCCTGATGAGGCTAGAGAGTTAAGCACAAGTGACACAAATGCATAAGGCTCACGGCAACCAACCCAATGTCCCTTTGTCCGCCGCGGGGTTTTGGTGATGCCCAGGTGACCAGTCCAACAAGTTTGAGACCGTATGGGTCGTTTCACAATATCGCCATTCCAAGACGCAATTACAGTTTCATAATGACTGCCATCCGAGTTGCTTTGAACTTTGAAGAAACGTGAGACAGGCTCCTTCTACTGTACGTTCTGTAGCAAAGGAGCGCGTGTTGCCACGACAAGTCCAAGAATCTATCCAGGACAGTGCAAAGACATATTCATGGCAACGGCATGCCGATGTATGTCATCCTCATAGTCGGCTAGATCTTTCAGGTCCATGAAGTGCACCGCTCATCATGGCAGGTTCCGCGCTTGTACCAAGAATAAGTTCTCGGCCTCCTCGGGTTCCCCACCAAGCTACTCCGGTGGCTGCTCGCTCCACGTCCAACTCTCCACTAACAAGAATCTCCAAGAACCGTTGCTTGACAGGTTCTCGTAGCCCAGGGTCCTTGATCTCATTCATGGCTTGGGCAGCAATTGTAAACCATTCTTCCACCAAAGGCAGTGGAAGATATGGAAGGGAATCCACTAGAGCTAAAGCAAGGGAACTTTGCTGAGAATAGCGTGCTTCCTGTGTCTCTTCCATCGCCGCTTGCGACACAATGTCGGCTGTGGGTGGAAGAAGTTCTGTTGACGCCGTCGATATAGAAGCTCGGAGCATTTCCAACAAGGTCTCTGAGAGGTACGGCTCCAACTCTGCAATCGGGAATGGAGGCGATACGATCTGCATGACAGTCTTGAAAGCCACTCGAAATTGACGTGACGAGATATGCTGTGGGAATGCATTGAAGAGCAAGGCGATGTAGAATGGTGTAAGTTCGATGGTGAGAGGACTATGCTGAGGACAAGAAATGGTCGAGAGAATAGCGCTGTGTGCAGATTCGAAGATCTCAACCATATTTTGTGTGGTCGGTCCTTCGTGAGAAATGTATGCAATGGCCGGCTTTATTATGAGATTATCGCAGGCATCGGTTGGTAGGACGAGTGGTAGGTGTTCAGAAAGGTTGAGGTAGAATAAGTCCAACGATCTCTGTAGATATGTAGTGGATGTTGACGCATTTTCTGATGGCCGGAACTCCTGAAGGAAAAGATGACAAGCAGAAGCGCTTCGAGAGATAGAGTCGATTGATGTCAAGTAAGTGAAATTATAAACTTGAAAGGCGTTGTTGCCGTTTCTTGAAGAAATAAAGAAGATGTTGCGTAATATGCGAAGAGACTTTGCCGCGATGATAGGAGCGGCTATATCGTTGAGCATCCTCGGGTCAAGGAGACTTCGTGAGACAATTGCTTGTAAGATAGCAACTGTCCCAAACATGAGCTTTCTGAGTAGGTTCCATAGCACTGGCCAGGTACTTGTAAGGGTCTCCTGAGTGAGAACATTGCCCTCCAGCGCCGGGTCGATATCGCTCAAGCGGTTCAGTCGCCAGATATCCAGTACGTTATGACTAAAAGCAACAAGAGCATCCTGCGCAGCGATCACCGCCTGCGTATCTGTCGCTTGCTGGACAGCGAAACCAGCAAGTCGGGCTAGCGGACCCATGTTCGTCAGTGTAGGCCGCTTGTCCAATTCCTGGATGAATCGGAACGATGGTGTATTCGGTGACCACGCAAGAAGATGGTTTGGTGATTCGATGGTCTCGGCGCTTATTGGAGCCAGAAACTGGCCATGGGTAAGGCCCTCTTCGGCAGTGACCGTCCATACAATCAAAGGCAACAGCGCGTTGCAATTGATGAGACTCTTGTGGTAATCGGATAGCAAGGGGAAGGCAAAATTCAAGGCCATGACAATCGATGCGCCTGCGACGGGGCCGTCCTCTTCGCGGGTCTCGAGTGCCATGTTTGCCGCCATAACCACCGCCTCTTCAAGGGTATTCCTCATTCCACGCGACAAAGAATGGCGATTGCTGGATTCCATGCCCATGAGAACGCCAGTCAGAACCAAAAGGTGTTGCCATCGTTTCGATCGCTCGTCCGCTCCCTTCACAACAGCGCGCGCCCATTCTTCGGATTGAAGGCCACTACCCTCATGGGGTTCTTTGCGATCGCGGTTGGCGACTTCGTAATTGTGAATGCGCGCGGCCGCGGTATTATATATGCTTATGACCCGAACGGAGGTGCGTATGCCGCCCGGCTGAAACCATACCGCTGGTGCTGTCAATAATTGCGACGTAAGAAGACCGAGGTTTAGAGGGTTGGTGAGCTCAGTGAGGAGGTGTGTCGTCGAGCCGATGATCTGTTCCGTCTTTGCAACATCGTGGATGTCTTGGTAGAGCTGCAAGACTGTTCTGAGAAGTCTATCGGTAGACATGTCGACGCATCCAGATTATCTGTGCAATGGAGTTTGTCGTCGAAATGATGAAGATCGGATGAGTTTGGTGCGGTTTGAGGTTCAAGTTGAGGATCCGAGGTCGCGGTTGCGCCTGTCATTCGGTTTCACGGGCTTTTGCCGAGGCCCTGCGCATGACGTTCCGGGGCACTTCTCCAGCTCCAACTCCAGCTCAGCTCCATTAGAGTATCCCTGCCCGTCCCCTGTCGCCGCCAAATCAACCGCCCCATAATCATAATCATAATCAGTCCTAGGTCGCGATATCGCAATAGTTTCCACACCAGCACAGCTATTGCGGCCTACACGATGGCACGGTATGTTCAGTCAATTCCTGTCGGCCTCTAAATCTAACCATGCTGAACGCAGATGGCACTACCAAATACACCTCCCGAGGAATATGAAACGCCGCGCTTCCCGTCCCTGAACGTCAAAACTTTATACGACCAGACCGCAGACAAACGATACACCCTTTATTTTGTCCTCGACGTTTGGCGATTTACTTTACTATGGACCCTCATCATATACGCGTGTTTCCATCTGGGAGCGATCCTAGTTGCCATGTTCACTCACGGCTGGAAGAAATCATCATGGCGATACCTATGGGCGGTACCTGTGATATATCTTGTTATAGCTGGGCTTGAGGCAGTCATGGCTGGAAGTATTGTTGGCTTGGTGTCAGTATATCTGCCCTTGGGTTTTCTTCTTTTGCTAACGATGTGGCAGATTGGGCGCTGTCTACTCTGCAGGATACTACGAGATGAATACTTGGATTCCTTGTACCTGGGGTTTTATCAACGTACTGGTCCTTATCATTTCTTCTTTCTCTATACAGGGTGGACTTTAGAGATATTACTCGTTACCTAACGAAGCCTTGGATATCACTACTGAGTCTCGCGCGTCGTAACAACCTACGACACCAGCCGGTGGTTGAAAGGATGGCTCATCCTGGCCAGGGGTGACGAAGATCACTCGTATTATATGACATGATACCTAGAAGCGCAACTTGAATCCTGTGGATTCGACTTCAATTGCGTTTTTCCAAGGGAATGTCATATGCACATACTTTCAAGTACAGAATGGCAGTATGCAACAAAGGAAAAGCCACCGAGCCCAGAAAATTCATCTATAGACAGTCTGGAACCGGCGTATAGCGTTGTTTGGAATATACCTTGATTTTCTATAACATTGGACTCTTTTAAAATAACTAATATTACTCCCAATGTCTTTATTATAGACGAGCTCTTGTTATCAAACATAAAGCATCCTATCGCATCGCTGGACTTTGGTCATCACAAGCTGATCACCATACAGCATAGCATGTGAACAGAACTATATAATTCGCAAAAGCCTGACAAGCACTCATATGCTTTTGACCTGGAGAACAGTATCATTCCTCTTCTGTCCATGTGATTCTCTAGCTTTTGGCAATCGACTTCAGGGGTATCAGCTGCCACATTGTTCGATGATAGAACTGACAGCTGCAGGTATATTTCACCTAGAGGTACTTCATTTACGGGTCCGGGTCTCGCAATCTCGAAAAATCACCGCCGATGAGAAGACCAAAACAACCACACAAGGATAAATCGAGCCAAAAAGCACCACAGGTAGTTAGTTTATTAAGTGTAAGAAATGAGTCAAGACTTTCCCCTGGAGTTTTAAGGTCATTTGTGACCATTTGCGAACATATCAAGACAATTGCCCTCCAGGCCAAAAAGCGTCTTAAAGTACCCCGGAATCATGAATACTTCCAAAGTGTCTTCCTCTCACCCTGGAGCCAGTGCTCAGGTGGATACCTCCAAACTCATAAGCTAAGACCAACAATCTTGATATTGTTCTCTGCCTCACAATTCAAAACTGCAGACGCCGCATAAGGGACGAGGGCCAACACGCCTTTTCATTATTTGACTATTTTTTCTTTATTTTGATTTCTAGAAAGCTCAACTGTGTTTGCTATTTATTTATTATCCTTGCGCCGCTCATTTCACAAATTGTACGTTCTCCCCTGTTCTCCTATACCTTACCCTAACAAAACTTGCATCAACCCCCCCCTGGAAGACCTCATGAGATCGTATAGATTATTCTCTGACTTTTCATCAAAAAGGACCATGGCTGAAACTTTTCAACCCGCTGGCGCTCGCCCCGTCAACTTCAGCCCTTCAACTGCTCATCATCAAGCTGCGCCTTCTCATCATGACACCTTTCCTGGCAACTCGCGATCTCTAGATGAGCTCATGATCTTGAAGCCTTATTTTGCAGGCCAGCCAAAGTCGCTCTCTGGAATCGCCATGCGAGCCTTTTGTCTGGGAATTGCTTTGGCTTCCAGTGCTATTGCCATGGTGACGATTCTGGTCATGACGTCGAGTCCTGCTTGGCGAGTGCCCTTTTTTCTTTTTGCTCTATCGGCCTTCCACTTTCTTGAGTTCTGGACCACGGCCGAGAAGAATACACTCGTGGCTAGCATCGGCAGTTTCCTTTTAACTGCAAACTGGCCAGGCTATGCCATCGCCCACTCAGCTGCGTTCCTCGAATGCGCCATTGTCAATATCATCTTCCCCAATCGCAACTGGGCACCCTTTGGCACAGGATCTCTACTTCTAGCAGTTGGCCTTGTCATGGTCACTGTCGGACAGTATGTTCGCTCAGTGGCAATGCTTCACGCTGGGGCCAGTTTCAACCATCATGTCCAGACAAGGAAGAAGGACTCACACGAGTTGGTCACCACAGGCATCTACTCCATTTTCCGTCATCCAAGCTACTTTGGATTCTTCTATTGGGGACTGGGAACGCAGTTGGTTATGGGTAATGTCCTATGCTTCTTTGCCTATACTTTCGTTCTTTGGAAGTTCTTCAACATCAGAATCAAGCATGAGGAGGCGAAGCTGGTCGAGTTCTTCAAGGATGATTATGTGGAATACCGTAAGAGGGTTGGAACAAAGATTCCTTTTATCGGATAGATGTCATCGGGATTTGTCAATACTACTCCATCGAACACATATTTAACCAACAGACTATTTAACCAAGTACCAGAAAGCTTGAGACCTAAGCTTAGGGTACAGAAAATAAATAGCCTAAGAGCGAGTCTAAGGTGGCATATAATAACTAAATTATTTTGTTTCTTGGCCAAATAGATACAAGTTTTCTCTAACCTCGAGAACTACATATGCTAGCCAGGCAATGCCAAGACATACCAAAACCTCTATCCACTATTATATCCTAAATTTCAAGTTGACACTGCAGGCATCTGCTTACTCACACTCCCATACTTTGCTTGCCAAGCATAAAAGTACATTAAGGCTGCAAAGGGCTGTCCGAAGATAGTGAATGACACCCAGAAGATAGTATTTCCAACAATCTTGCCAGTATGGCCGAGTTTCATGTTCTCGAGGGGCTTGGTGAGGTGAATCAGTGGGAGCTGAAGAAACATGCCCAGAAACGCAACGCCTGCGGGAGTCAGTATACATGAACCTACGAGTTCAAGGTTGCGCTTACCAATGATGTTATGCGTAGGAACACCGACGAGGATCTCGTGGAGAATGGCCGATACCAGAAAGACGAAAAAGCTGGCCGCTTGAGGACTCCAACCACGACCGATCATGGGCATGTACAGATGGCGTTTGAAGTATGTGTAAACAGGCTTGTTCCAAGTGCGCCAGTAGGCTCCCAAACTCTCACTGTTCCACCAGTCGTCATAGAACGACCGGTCACCGAATCTCAAAACCTCAGCTAGGGCGTTCAGGAAAGACTGGAACAGCGCGAAGAACCCGGCGAGCCAAATGACCAAAGAAATGGTTGAAAGCTTCAGCAACCGCTCGAGAATGGACATGAGATCGAGAGAGGCGATCTTGTCGAGGGAGTTTCGAAGGACAGGGGCAGCATACTGGGCACTCGCAACCCACATGAATACACTGAGACCAAAGATCTCTCCAACACGTTTGGCCACAAAGACCCATCTGATTTTGTCTGTACGAGGATACACGGGTTGGTAGACAAGCGTGGGCGCCCACCAGAAATAGACCAGGTTGCTAAAGGTGATATTTTGAGGGTACGGGCATTGGGTGTACAGCTCGGGCACAAGCTCGCGCTCTCCTTCTACTGGGTGCAGGTAAGCATGCCTCAAGTCGCGGTTGGTGAAAGCGTATGATGCAGTCTTGAGCCAAACAGCAATGGCGTGCATCTCAGTCAAGGTACCGATAAGGGGATGGTGTATCTTGAAGTATACGACCCATGTTGTGAGGACAAGAGCAAGCGTAATGTTGAAGAGGTGCGCCCATGCGACAATAACCCAAGTCTTGTGGAATTTCTTGCGCTCTTGCTCTGAGGGGCCTCCGGAGGAGCTATCGTTGTAACGTTTGTGGGATCCTCGCGCCTGCTGGGCAGCAGCCAGTTCAATCAAGTAGGCGGCGAGAAGATGGCATGGGATGAGAAAGTAGAGGAGAAGACCCAGGAAAACGTCCTGGCGACTGTAGTCATGACACCTTACGCAGATCAAGACACCGTACTAAGAGATCAGGTCAATTGGTTGCTCAGAGCCGAATTGAAATACGTCGATGGGATAAATACCTTTTGAATGTTTTCAATCATCAATCGTAAGTTTCCAACCACTGCCAAGCGTTAGAGTCAACCAAGACATAACATCATGATGAGGGGCTTTGGTACATACCAAGCACAATCACCATGAGATTGCGAAACCCAATAAAGCTGGGGGCAGCATCGGAATCGTGACTCAAACATGATGGTCTCGTCTTTTTGTGAACCGCAGCGACGTGTCTGTACTTCTGGCCGGGTTTCTTTGGAGGACCTGTCGTGGCTGTTCCGTTGGTGCGATTCTGCGATTCGTGGTGTGTGACGTCGCGGCCGTTGCGTCTAGAAATAGAGGTAGAGGCAGAGCCATTCGAGGTTTCTGTACTTGTCGCCGTAGCCGAATTCATCTTGTTCGAGTGTACGAGCCTTGCCGAAAAGGCAGACTAATCGTGAGAGTATAAACAATAGATGAGCAGAAGTAGAAAGAGAAAATTGAATTGGATCGAGTTGAATTAAGTAGCCGACGGAGATACGGCGACCTTGTTAAGGTCAAGTCAAGTTTATGAACAGCCCGTTCAAGGGTGGTGGCGGCTGCTGCTGTTACTGCTGCAGCCCGCTGCAAGGATGATAAGATACCGTACCGAGGGCGCCACTGTCGCAGTGCAGTTGCAGCGAATGGACCAGCGAGAGCCTCAAGATAGAGCACGACCAACAACGTCGATTGAGGTTATCAGAGGATAGGAATGCTAAGAGATGGAGGGATAATTAAAAAAGGAGGCGAGAAGAAGATCTAGAACAATTACTATATACACAACCCATACAACAATGACTTATTAATGACATTTAACTTTTCCCTGTCCAGTTGCAATGACCTCCTCTTTACCCATCATCTCGCCAAGTCGTTCGTTCCCATGCAAAGAGTCCAGTTTGGCACGGTCTCAAACTTCATGGCCGGGGGGGGAGGGGGACTTTTAAAATCATGAACGCTAAAAAGGGGGGTCCGGGAACATCACCCCCCTGGCTTCCGCTGCGTCTTTGAACCTTTCAGTGGCCCTCTGAGCCACTGGCTTGTGGCGCTACAGGGGCATGATAGCTAGGTAGGTACTACCTAATCTTTGCGTATGGAATGTATGGTGACGGCAAGGTGAGAAAAGCATGTGAAAGTGCGGTTGTATTGCATAACTATCTACTGCTGCAGTCATTAGTTCGGGTAGAACCGTCAAGTCTCAAGCTCGGCGCCCCAACAACTGGGTTTCCATGCGCTTTGTTGCATGTTTCTGAGAGGCATTTTGATCTCATCAGATCTAACCGTTGAGAATCTAAGTTTAGACCGTCGGATCGACTGCTTACTCATCCTTTCTCCGAATTCCCAGTCGTATCGTGTCACATGATTTTACTCCAACCTCTCTCAAGCTCAGACGCCGGCTAATCGTCGCTTGCTCTGAAGCTTGTTAGCTTAGAACTTCACCTGAGAGTCCACGCGCTTGAGAGAACAGCATCGTCTTTATTCTTTGTCAAATTCGATTTCATCAAAAAAGAGTTTATATTTTGTTACTCTCGAAAATACTTGGCTATTGCTCGCGCCCCAAATATCAATCTCATCAATCGTTCAAACTCTTGTCATAAATTCATCAGGTGTTCTTTCCATCTTCCAAGACCCACTTGCAACGACGCGCTTCTCACTATCCCTACTGCGCATGCTTGGACATCCAAAAGGAACCTGTCACGATGGCCTATGAGCCTCGTGGTGATCATGGTGGCGGTGGCGGTGGTGGTCAGGGTCAAGATGGAGCTTTTGTGAAAGTCAGGGGACGACGTAAGTATACTTACCTATATCTCACATCCCTTTCTAGGTCTTTCCTATCATGTTATCTTCATCGATGCTTAGTGGCGGCGAATGAACAAAAGTATCAGGACATTCAATCATACTTCATGAATCCCAGTCTATGGATGTGTGGATATCTCGGACGTCATCATGAAGGGCTGGGGCCTCCGTGCTGGCTCTGCTACCAAAACTTGCTCTGTCCCATCGTAGAGGCAGTAATAGCTTATGACTACGAGAAAGTCCCTAGATATTTCTCCCATTGTGACCAAGATACTGAATAAGATTGTTCATAAACTAACTCGTCAACTTATAGGACCCGTGACTGACTATGGTGCTACTATCACACATTGGCAGCATGATCGTGCCCCCGGCTACAAGGGAGGATATACTGGCGAAGCTGAAAGGCCTAGCGTCAGCTACATAGTTGATGTAAGTGATCCTTCCACGTTCGACGGATGTATGTGATTGACATGAAGATAGATGCTTCCCCCTGCAGCTCGAGTCACCAAAGCCGCCGACAGCATCCCTATCAAACACCTCCACTCTTCTCTCAACAAGATCAAACACCCTATTAATGTGGTTCGATGGACACCAGAAGGTCGAAGATTGTTAACGGCGTCAACCAGTGGCGAGTTTACTCTGTGGAACGGCACGGGTTTCAATTTCGAAACTATCATGCAGGCTCACGATTCTGCTATCCGAGCTCTCGAGTACTCTCACAGTGATGACTGGCTCATTTCGGCCGACCATGATGGAGCTGTCAAGTACTGGCAACCAAACTTCAACAACGTCCAGAGTATCAATGCTCACACAGATCCCATTCGAGACCTTGCATTCAGCCCCAGTGACTCGAAATTCGTCACTGCCAGTGATGACTCGACCCTCAAGATCTTCGACTTTGCTTTAGGACAAATGGAATCTAAGCTTGAGGGTCACGGATGGGATGCCAAGAGTGTAGATTGGCATCCCACCAAGGGATTACTGGTGTCTGGTTCAAAGGATCATCTTGTCAAGCTCTGGGACCCTCGAACCAGTCGTTGTCTGACAACTCTGCACGGACACAAGAGTACTATCACCAAAGTACTGTTTGAAAAGGTCCGTGGCGCCTGCCTGGCAACATCTGCAAGAGATCAGACTGCTCGTGTGTTCGATCTTCGCATGATGCGAGATATCTGTTTGCTCAAGGGTCACGAGAAGGACATTTCTACTCTTACATGGCATCCTATTCATCCTAACCTTCTCAGCACTGGTGGTATGGACGGTTCGCTCTTCCACTACCTCCTCGACTCCCCCAACCCACCTCCTGGTCAATCCTTTACCGTTGCACCCTATGATAGTCCTGATCCGACCACAGTATCTGCGCAATCAGTGTGGCCGATGCACAAGGTCCCCTTTGCGCACGATTATGCCATCTGGTCACTGGACTGGCATCCTCTTGGCCATATTCTAGCCTCAGGTTCAAACGATCGCATAACACGCTTCTGGAGCCGAGCTCGACCAGGCGACTCAGAAGTCTTTCAGGATCGTTACCACATTGGTGAAGCGGCCGCTGAAGCCCAAGGAACATGGGACCGTCGTGGTGGTCGCCGCCAGCGACAGGAAGAGGAACAGCAGGAGATGGAAGATGAGATGGACGCTTTGGTTGACCAAGATGCCCCGAAAGCCGGCGTCCCTGGTCTGCCTGGTATTCCTGGTCTCCCTCTCGGTGGATTGCCTGGCCTTGGATCAAGTGTCCCACCTCCTCCTATTCCTGGTGTCGGTGCTGGCATAGGTGCTCCTCCACCACCTCTGCCCTTCCCATTGCCTGGACTCAATGGCGGGCTACCACCACCACCTCTGCCTGGTCTAGATCCCAACAATCCTCCAGACCCAGCTCAACTTCTTGAGCTCATGAAGAAGGCCGGCGTACCGCTGCCACCACCTGGAGCGCTGCCCCCGGGTCTTCTACCACCTCCTGGCAGCATTCCACCACCACCTGGGGGTTTCACTATGCCGATTCTACCACCTCCTATGTCAGCTCTTGATGCTGAGAAGGCAGAGAGCATCCGGCGAAGAGCTCCTTTACCCAGTCAGGAAGACAGTTTGCGCCATGAACAACGACAGGGAAAATATACGAGGGCGAGATAGAGAGGCAGCCCTTGTAAAAAGCGTCGAAAGTGATACCCTTGCGTCCGAGGTGAGTAGGATGTGACCACGGGTAGCTATAATCAAACTGCCAATTCGTGTATACTTGGCGCGGTGGCAGGTATGGTCGTCGTAGTAGTGTAATATTATATAAACCAAATATTCTTGAATACCCATGATTCATTCATTCATTCGTCTGGGTCTACGGATATGCACATATGCTATGCTGTGCATGGCTGATTCTAATTGCTGCAACATGATACATGGTTCTGACGCTCTTGTATGCAGTCGTGCCTACGAGATATTCACCGGGAGCTACTTGTTATGCATCCCATGATTGCTCATTCCTGTGTGCGATGCTCTTCATTTCCCTCTACTATACATCATGTCTGATCCGAAATTCGGTTGTTTACTTCTTGGGGAAAGCCTTCTGCCTTTCCGCGTACTCCTTGATTACCAGAGCACATGTGTGATCGGTACACAGGCGTCGTCTTCGCTGAGGAGGAAGCTTGGTAGCGAATTCAAGTCCACTCGCGCGCTCAACAGCTTCGAGAGGAACCTCGAAATCGGTAATAGGCTTGGAGTTGGGGATAGGTGCGTTGGGGAGGACGAAAGCGCCCAGGGCAACGTTTCCACCAGCACGGCCATCCTCAGCAAAAATCACCTTGTAGAAATGGGTGGGCACAGCAACGGAAGGCGGGCTTCCGATCATCTCATACTTGACATACCACTTGCCATCGGCTTCCTTCTTGGGGAGGTAAAGAGGGCCTGTGACAATGCGAACAGAGGGATACTTGACGGTCAAACGACGGCAGAAATCCTCAAAGTGCGCCCAGTAGTCACGGTTGAAACCATCACCAACTTGAGGGCACATGTTTGTCAGGTAGAAAGTGTCGTCCATGGCCTTCTGGGACCACTTGCAGTCAGCGGCAGGGACCTGGTGACCACGGTCGAAGCCACTACGGTAGTAGTCCTTCAGCCCAGCGCGGAACTTTTGAGGGACAGAGTCATCCTCGACGAAGTTGCTGTGCTTTCGATCACCCTCACGAATGGCGAGAGACGCAGGGGTGATATGTTCGACGACCCAGTGAGGGTTTCGCAGACGACGATCGTAAGAGGAGACGAGGCCAGAGCGGTTGGCGACATCGGCGACGGGGCCGGGGAAACCATATTCGAAGAGACCGGCGGGGTTGACTATGGCGTTCACGTCGATGGGGGTGTTGGGAGGAGGGGCAGCGGCCGGAGGGCCAAAGACCTGGGCGGCAGGAATGGAGGGCGAGGCGGTAGGAGCAGGAAGGGCGGCGAAGGAGTTTGATGTTGTCGGAGGAGGTGTAGCTAGAGTGTTGGTCTCCTCGATACGTTTACCGCCTCGGAGAGAGTAGACAGCAGCAGTAATAGCAGCACCGCCTCCTGCGCCCAGGCAGGCCATGGTAGCGAGTGTAGTCTTGGACATGGTTGTTCCTTGGGGAAAGAATAAGGCGTCTAGCTGTGTAAAGAAAAGAACGAAGAATAGAGTTTGGTCTTAATGAACGAAGTTTGTACTAAAGATATGAGGTAAATCGACGGTGAGTAGCAAGATCACGCGCGATCTATGCCCCAATGGTGTTGAGTTGTAGAGCCCCGTGATATTTGAGGTCGGTCACGGGCAAGCTTGAGATGAGATCGGAGGAAGGACCCGTAGAAATCTAATTTTTGGGGAGCTTGCATCGGAACGGAACGTGGGGGAGACCGGTGTTGTGCCGTCCGTACCTAAGGTAACTGTAGGTTATCGTTATCAGTGGATTTAAGGGTCTTGTAGGTGAATGTGGATAGGTGATCTATAGGCTATAGGTGGCCTAGGATTTGACGTCATTGGTCGATAATAGGACGGGTCCCAAATTCAACAAGGAGCCTGTACTGTAGACAAAGTTCCATCACCTATAAGTTGATCATGGTGACTCGATCTACGTTTGTTTAGCCTCATTGTGACTACAAGTTTACGGCGATACCAAACTCAACGGACCCCATACAAGATATTGGATGCTTTCAAGGTGTAGAAGCACATGCATGCCCGTCTTGATGGAAATGCTAATGTGGGTAGCTGTTGTGCAACAAGTCCATACGAACTTCCAATTGCATCTATAACATCTGAATTCATATCCTGGGATTGCTTACAATAAGAACTTAAACTTTATTTGTTCCAGTTCATCCACCAATTTTCAATGCATGGTCCCTTGAGCACAGCCGGTTGTAGCGAGTATGGCACTATCCGCAGCGACCAAGTTGGCAGGGATGACAAACCCAAGAAATTGATTCGTCGCATAAAATCACATCCAATTCAAAACCATGCACCAAGCCGGGTCAAGTCTGAAGGAGGTATCATGATGAGCGTACTACGAGTCTTGGAGTATCTGTATGTCATGTTACACGACGGCAATGCATAGACAACTAGTCATAGGATATCTTAGGCTCTTTGGAATTGGTTAATGCATGCATCAAAGATACAACAATGGGGATCTAACTGAACAATTCATGGAATTGTACGTGAATATCTGCCTAACGATTTAGAAACCAACATTTCCTACAAGCCCTTGTTAATAACGCATTCACCCCCTCTTAATGTTTTACTACTGCTACCGTACAATCACAAAAAGGCGTGACTATTCGTAAGCTGGCGGTCAAAAGAGGCCTTGTTATCCAATGGTGCGCGATGCTGAGACGTGAGAACCTTGAGGGACACTTGGGGCCAAGTTGACCCCTCCTTGTCTTGATGCTTGATACCTCTAAAAACGGCAGAAAAGGGTCCAAGAGGAAGAGCTAGATAATCTAGCGTCTCTCTTTATTCGTCTTCTGACTTGAGAGAAGGGTCTCTCTCCCCCATGAGCAAGAGTTTCGAGGCAGTTTCCATCATGATCCATGACAAAGCTCCATTCATTCAACCTCGATCTTCCCTTTCTTTCTTTCAATCTTTATCTCTTGTCCTAATCATTGACTACCCAGAACTCTCTGTCTTCTTTGTCTCTTTGTCACAATACAACAGTTTAACTCCTAGCTCATAGAGGTTCTCACTGTCATTGATTACTCGATCAAATAAATAGGTTCCCATCTCCATCCCCACTCGTGGCGCTAAACGAAACCGCATCGGACCTTACTCTGCCCCTGCTCGTTCGCTACGTCAGACGTCAACCAAAAAAAGATCGACGGCATCTCCTGCTCTTTCACTTTGCGCCCATCACTTTATCATAGAGCGCAGAATAGCTTCTGCAACTCAGCGTCAGTTGCTAGTACAGCTCAACCCTTCATTCCTCAGACCGGGCATCTTCGGGATCGCACCTTCAGGCGCATTATCTTTTTCTCTCTACCTACCTATACAGAAAGACGATACACCCTCAGCATCATGGCCACCTCCGCGGCCTCGAGCGGTCTTGACAATGACACTCGTGGCTGGATCATGTGTGTTGTCAGCGGTATTGGTAAGTTGTTATCTGTTCTCTAAACTCAATGCGCTCCGAAATACAACGTCTAACAATTATACAAAGCCTGCGTCGTCGGCGCCTCCATAGTATGCGTTGACGTGATCGTGCGCTTGTTCCCTGGCAAGAAGAACTTTCGCATTCAAGACAGTAATGTTTTCTTAGCATGCTCTCTAAGCTTGAGTTTTGGTGTTATGGTAATATCTCCATTCATATGCGCCTGTCCACTACACTCCTGCTAACATGCATGCCCACAGCTGTTTTCCGCATTGTATAGTATGCTACCCGAATCCAAGGAATACTTTGAACAAGCCAAATGGTCCAAGCAGTCTGCCGGTCTGGCCATGATGGCTTGTTTTGTTGGCGGTTTCATTGGCATCCAGGGTGTTTCGCGATTGCTTCACCAATTCATGCCTACTCACGTCGTCGAGTGCGACCATTCCCATGATGAGAATGCGACAAAGGATACCTCGTGCCAGCATGAGAGGAGACAATCCAGGGCGAGCCGAGCGCGTCGTCGTTCCTCACGTCCCCCATCGTCTCAAGCTCCTATCGACAAGTCGCTACCCAAAATCGCCACTAGCCATGCGCCAAACACCGCTACCGAGTCCACGCCTCTGCTCGAGTCGGCTTTGGATAGCCCGACGAGTACTCTCAAGCGACAGGCCTCCGCCCGCGACGACTTGCGACGACCGGCTAGCCCAATCCGAAGCCGCACTGCTACAGGACTCGCAGACGCCTTCCCCGAGAGGAGAAAATCGATTCGAGAGGTTCACAAGCGCGTCATGTCCTTCGTACAAGATACAAAGTGCAACTGCGACGAGTCAAACTCTTGTTATGGGTTCTCGGATCCATGTGGCCAGGAATGTTTCAAGCATCTCAGTAGTCGTATCAGCCTACCCAGCAGACCTGGACGACAAGCTCAAATTCTTCGCACTACCACGGGCTCATTCCTAGGCCGCAGCCACGAACATGCGCATGCCCCTCACGATCACCAGCATGACAATGAATGCGAAGAATCCATGGAGCCTTTTGTTAGACCAACATACAGAATCAGCAGAGCGAAGTCGCGCGAGCCAATCGAACCGATAGTCCCGGAAGAAGGGTCCGAACACGACTCATCATGCTCATCTGCACCGGACGACGAGGATGTCGAGGCCCAGCATCATCACCACGTCCCGACCAATGCCTTCCTCTCCATTGGTCTTCAGACTTCTATAGCCATTGCACTGCACAAGTTCCCTGAGGGCTTCATCACTTATGCCACCAACCATGTGAACCCTTCCCTGGGCTTCAATGTTTTCATGGCTCTTTTCGTCCACAACATCACCGAAGGCTTTGCAATGTGTTTGCCCCTATACATGGCACTGGGTTCTCGCTGGCGTGCCATGGCTTGGTCTGCCTTCCTTGGTGGTCTCTCTCAGCCCATTGGCGCAGGCATTGCCGCACTGTGGTTCAAGCTTGCTGATAGAACAAATATGCAACCCAGTGCGGTTGCCTATGCCTGCCTCTTTGCTGTTACATCTGGCATCATGGTTAGTGTAGCTTTGCAGTTGTTTGTGGAGAGTCTGAGCCTCAACCACAGTCGCAACTTGTGTATTTTCTTTGGTTTCCTCGGTATGGCTCTGCTCGGCTTCAGCAACGCTCTTGTTGGTTCTCATTAGAGTTCCCGGCTCTATACTACATATACAGCTGACTAACGCACTCATCGTGTTGTACGAGCTTATACGCCCTTGTTCGTTCTTTTCTCTGTTTGACTCTTTTCTGCGCGGCGTTGGGTTGTGTTAATTTTGCCCTTGTGCTTTGGTTTATTGGATGTGGAATGGAAAATCATACTGGGACCTGGGTATTATGATAGAAAGGACGGACGCCACGCATACGCGAGTACAGGTTATAGGTACTAGAATAAAGGACTTTCATTGTTTCGGCGAACCATCTCCCTAATTTTGTGACATGTATTTCATTCCGTCGTGGCGGCATGAAGACCTTGTTCCCATAGGAGAACATCCATCAGGGCCTTGCGGCTGGGTATCTATTTTCTTTCCCGTTCCATTACCAAAGCGAAAACGCCTTTTCATTCTTCTCTCCAGATTTTCTTTTTCTTTCAGATGGCACCGAGAGCTGGATCAACAAGAGGATCCTGAATTGTCGGATCGCGTGCCAGCAATAGGATGTTGGTCTCGTCTTCAGGCCAGTCATCATGAGGAGTACCATAATCCATAGACGCAGCAAATATCGCATCCTCTGACAAAATCTCAGGCCAGGATGGCGTATTGGGAAAGCTATTGTCAAAACAGAATTGGGCGGGATCGAGGTAATCCCCTGATAAGACTAGCGAAGGGTCCGGATTCGGTGGATGAAACAACTCTACGTGCGTGTCTCTATCATGATAGCGGACAAAGGCCTCGTGGCAGTGAGGGCATGAGATAGTCCGGTCTGCTTGGGTGGCAGCACCAGAGAGTTCGTCGATGAGATTGACTTCTTGAGACGGCTCTGGTCTGGAGAGCTTGGGACGCTCTTCGCCAAGGTGCTTCGAGCTATAGCGGATATGATCCTCCAATCGACCCTTTGTGCTGAATTTGTCACCGCACCCTTGATCATTTGTCCAGCCCTGAAGGCCAGCACCGCTTAGATCGACCTCGCCACAGACGAACCGGATTTTCTCGTGAGCTGTGCGGATATGTGCATTTAGGTTCGATTTCTTCGTGAACTTTTTGTTGCATTCATTAAAGGGACAAGGAATATTCTTGCGATCCTCAACAGACTGACCAGAGTGATGCATTTCAACATGTCTTTCAAGATCCCAGCGTGAAGCTGGCTTGAAGTCGCAGAAGATGCAGTTTTGGTGTTCTTGGCGGACATGTGCTTGAAGCAGCACCTCCGTGGTGAATCCAACACGCTGTTCCGTGCCATCGGGCATTTTCTGCAAACCGCACTCGCCACACCAGAACTTTGCTTCACCGTGGTCTTTCTCACGATGTCGCTTCAAGGCCGCTTTCGAATCAAAGGCCTGTAAGCATCCCTGCTCAGGACATTGAAGTGCAGGCAAGCCTTGGTGGTCCTTGCGGACATGCTTGTTAAGCGTCTCCTTTTTCCTGAAGCTCTGCCCACAATCTTGACAGCGGAACCTCTCCTCGCCTTCGTGAACAGCTTGATGACGCTTCAGACGAGTGCCCGTAACGAAGCTCTTGCCGCATCCCTCTTTTGGACAAACATGTTTTCGCTCTAGAGTATGGACGGCTTTGATATGCTGTTTCAGATGCTTGTCTTCGATATAATCTTTCTCACAGCCATCATAAGGACACTTGAATGGACGGGAATTGGTGTGGGAGTTCAGATGATCTCGGAGTCTCGCAGGTCGATTGAATGTTTTCGGGCAACCGGGCCATGTGCAAGCAAGGGTTTTCAAATCCGAAGGAAACTTGGGCCGTGGAGTCGTAGCAGCCGTATTGATGGTCTGAGGTGAATCGGGTCCCTGGGCAGAATATGGAGTATGAGCACTAGTCAAGTCGTCCTCGGCATCATCAATGTCTTAAGTTTGTATTAGCCATTAATTATCGTAAGTATTGAAGTGCTAGAAGCTTTCTTACATAGATCATCTGGGTCACCGCAATTAGTTCTTTTGGCTGGCCGTGCTTCAGGAGCTGCCTCAGCAGCATCTCTTTTGCTCATGATGCTATCATGCCGAGGGCGACTTGGATTGTCAAGGTCAAACCAAGCTTGCAAGTGGCAGAATTAAGTTCATTTTAAGGCGGTGACCTTGATTTTTTTGGTGGGGGACGGGCGACTTATTGACAGGGATCTGGAGCAGGCGCGACCCACATTGCAGCTTCCGCGCCGAGCCTTTGTTCAAAGGTGCGCCGGATAAACATCGGCCGAACCAGGTTTTACTTTGTTCTTCTCTAGAACTTTTTTACGAGGTTGGACGGGTTGTTTCCAAAACCATTCACTGCAAATACAACCTTCGATCGCAACACTCTCGCTCTACCACAAATTCTCTATCGATATCATACATCATGTCTGACTTTGGCGATGACGATATGGGCGGCGCTGGAGGGTAAGTTGCTTGGCGTTCCTGCTGAAGCGCACACGATTCTAACTACCAGGCAGCGACGAGCCTATGTACGAGGATGAGGAGATCAACGACTACTACGACCCCGAGCCTGAGGAGGATGGTGACAACCAACAAGACGGTCAGGATGACAACGTTGTTGTCTCTGGAGACCCCTCTGCTGCTGCGAACGCGCTGAAGGGCGGTGATAAGCTCCTGAAAGACAAGAAGATCCCCGAAGCCGAGCGAACCACGACACCCTACATGACCAAGTACGAGAGAGCGCGTATCCTCGGCACGCGCGCTTTGCAAATCAGGTTCGCAAATCTTGATGAACTGCAGCGGTGCAAGAAGACTAACTGGTTGCAGCATGAATGCGCCTGTGCTTGTTGATCTCGAGGGTGAGACAGATCCCCTCCAGATTGCGATCAAGGAGATGCGGGAGAAGAAGATCCCCTTGATCGTGCGGCGGTACATGCCTGATGGCTAGTAAGTGATGCTTGTTTCTGCGGTAGTAGAATGATCGTGCTAACGCGTATGGTAAAGCTATGAGGACTGGACCTGCGAGGAACTACTGCAGTAAGCGAGATAAGGACTAGCACGAAACGAAACAAACCGATTGCCCGCGGGGCGCATATACCCATGCGACCTTCTTTACCACAATCGAGCTGGAACGTCGTGCGCTCCCTTCTGGCTTGGCATGTCGAGTAGCATATCAGGAGGTTAATTAATGTTGTATAAGCGCGGCGTTTGATATTGGTTTACACAGGAACTAGAAAAACAAAGAAGGAAATCGCATTGCTTCTGTGTTTCGTTGCACGAGTGTGTTGATTGACTCCAGCGAAGCCTTTGACGAAGACGGAAAGAGAACCCCCTTACAGTACTGTCTCGCTTGTGGACGTTGTCACGTCACATCTAGCCCAGCGCGGACCTTCTTGGTGCAAGTGCGCGTGGAAATGACCAGCGAAGACGGTTTGTTTGGGGTATCATGGTCCAGATAGGCTCGGCCAAATTGTGTTTCAGTGAAACGACGGCGCGAGACATGACGGCATCTTCTGTTCTTGGACATCAAATGCGCAACCTCCTCATATACGTCACAAGGTTTGATAGGCGGCCAATGTCTAAGCAAGGGAGCAATCCCTCATACCATATAATTACAACTTGACGGGCAAGATAACATGTCTTGTTGATCCCAAAAGTAAGGACACAGACCTGCAACGTCCATAGCTTGTTGCACATTGAAAAGCGTTCCTTACCTAGTTACCTTGAGATTGAATTGTCCAACCATAAGGTCTAGAATTCTTTTTCCTGCCTCCAGCCTTGTGCCACTTGATCCGGAACCGGGAAACGGGCCAGGCCCAGAGAGAAGCCGCAACAGCCGTAGCTTCACAGATCATGCAAGTAAACTTTTGGGTAGCCTTTCTGAACTTGGCGTCTCTTTCTCGTTTATTCGAGAAACAACCGTGGATGGTGGTCCGAACGTCGTGGATGACAAAATGATCACCGTCCAACGCTGTTGAACTGACAGATGGATATGACGTCGGCGGAGATTTCCTGACCCTGCCTAATATTAATTGAGCGATGATGGAAGGTTTCGTCTAGTCTACCTAAGTCACGCGAGTCGTACGCGGGAGAAAGCTAGACGACTTTGTGAAGTCATATGTAGTGGAAGTTTGTTATAAGGTCGATTGGTCGCACTTGTGATGTCGAGAAGGAAGGAGGTTGGTATAACTTGGAGTGACAAACAACAGGAAGGATCGACTAATACTTGCCTACCAATTGCCATTATATAAACAATCTACGCCCAACCTCTACTGAGAATCTTTTTGACTCAAACTAATTCACTATCTTAATCTCTTTCAAACAGTCGCTGCTTTGACGCCACTCTCGGAACCATTCTCCAGGTATCAAACGCCAACACAACCACAGCCATGAAGTCCTCCATTGTCATCGCAACACTTACCTCGGCCATAAGCATATTTGCTTCTCCCCTATTCCTTCTGCACAAAAGAGAGTTTGGAGGTGTAAGTTTCACTTTTCTTCCCCTTTCCCTTGTCTCATTCATATCTTGACTTATACTGACCTTGCATGATCTAGGTCTTACTGTGCACAGGTGCCAACTCAACAGGTACTTGCTCTCACGAGGTGTATGAGCTCGACAAATGTCATCAACTCAAAGCACCTTTCTATCATAACACAAGCACGTTTGCCCCAGATGGCGAGGATTTCTATTGCTACCCGCGTACGACGAGTTGCACCGACAGCTGCCGGAGTCCGACAGGATGCACGTTCGGCTCAATAGACTACAACTATGAAAACAAGGACAATTTGACTGCTATTGGGTGGAACGGTATCATCAGCAGCTTCGACTGTACACGAAGGGATACATAACCCACTCAATGAGCGATGGCGTTGTGCATCTCAGGAGTGGCAGAAGATCTGGGACTTGGTTAGGGCGCAGAATACTTGGCCTAGACCCGGGTTATAGCTACTTTTCTTCTTGACCTAATAGAAAATGTTCCGTTATCGCGATAGCATCCTCGGCTGTTTATACCCCGATTTTTCGACCTATCGTCTATTACAGAATTGCCGGTATCAAGGGCTACTGAGAATTGGAGGTGCCAGGACGAGGACAACATATACATGGTGATAAATGTATGAAGGCTTTGGACTGGTTGACGACGATAAACATCAAGTCAGAGATATGGTTAACTGGGTACGGAGTAATGGGCGAAAATGCCGGCCGGAGTTCTCTGCGAGAGCCGTGGTAGTCTTTTTAGCATTCGGGTTCAAGCCGTTCAGGCAGACATGAAACAATGTAATGAGATTGATGATTCCTTTATAAAATGTGTATGAGACAGTCAAAATGCCGTGTAGCTTCAGAGGAGCATTACTGCTCATTATATCTCTGATAACATAACATATACAAGCCGTATCTTGCCTCCGACCTGTGACACGGAGGAGGTTCCGGACTCCGGAGCGGGGAATCAGTTCAAATCGGGGAGATAATTCGGCATTCGTCATGTTTTTGGTGGTGGGCATCCCGGTATTGATGATGATAGTGGGGTAAAGGTTACCCCAGACCACGCCTTGGCTGGAAGCTTCCCCTCCTTGGAGAGAGCTTGACTATTTCATAACAAACTACGTGACGACTTTCACTCTTGTTTATCTCATCTTCCTCTCATTCTTGAGACTAACATCAACCTGATACCCCTCAATTGACCTTGTGTAGCAATCTCATCTCATTCCATCTCACATCGATAGCCCAACATGGCCTTCACTACAAATGCCACCATCAACAGCTTCGGCGGACGCTTCCTCAAGCTGTCTCACAAGTCTGCCATTACTGGAACTCCCATGAACGCAACCCTTTACCTCCCCGGTTCCGCCTCATCTTCCAAGCCCGCGCCTCTCCTCATCTATCTCTCCGGTCTCACATGCACTCCCGATAACGTCACAGAGAAGGGCTTCCTTCAAGCCCACGCCTCCAAGCTCGGCCTGGCTCTTCTCTACCCAGACACTTCTCCTCGCGAGACCGACCTGCCCGGTGAGCACGACTCATACGACTTTGGCAGCGGCGCTGGCTTCTACATCGATGCCAAGAAGGACCCTTACAGCCAGCACTACAAGATGGAGACATACATCACCAAGGAGCTACCTGACCTCATCTTCAAGGAGTTCAAGGAGGTTGACTCATCACGCGTCTCCATCTCTGGACACTCAATGGGTGGCCACGGTGCTTTGACTCTGTTCCTCAAGAACCCCGGCAAGTACAAGAGTGTTAGCGCTTGGGCTCCCATCTCCAACCCTTCTCAGTGCCCCTGGGGCGAGAAGGCCTTCAAGGGCTACCTTGGTGAGGACAAGGAGGAGTGGAAGAAGCACGATGCTACTGAGCTCATCAAGAGCTGGAAGGGCAACTTCCCTGCCCTTATCGATGTGGTGAGTTTGAATCACAGTGACCCAAATTCGTAATGAAAAGACTACTAACAAAATCAGGGTACTGGTGACAACTTCTACAAGCAGGGCCAGCTTCTCCCCGAGAACCTCGAGAAGGCTGTCAAGAATGCTGGCGTCGACGGCATGACCCTCCGATACCAGGACGTGAGTTTCACTCTCTTATCCTTAGAATGTCACAATACTAACACATTATAGGGCTACGACCACTCCTACTTCTTCATCTCCACCTTCGGCGAGGACCACGTCAGGCACGCTGCCAAGGCCCTCGGTCTTTTGTGACTGCCCCGTAGTGCGCTGTAAGATAGGTGAAAAGCCAACAATTCTTTGACAAAAGTCGGTTGGGTTCATTCGCGGCGCCATCTTGGGAATTATAAAGCAGCACGTTCTGCTCACGAGCAGCAAAGACTTTCGGTTTTATTCGTCATGGTGATATATGGCACTGGAAAATAGGTAGCTAAGAATGGGCCGTGGCCCTTCTGATCAAAGGACGCAAAAAGCAAGTTAAATGATAATATTCAATTCCAATTCACTCATACGTAGCCATCGTTAAATGTGAACCATGCTTGCCGCCCTCTTCCCATATATTTGAACGAAACGCCGCCTAGATGAGTTCTTGAAGGGTATCTAATGCAAACCCATGACATAACCCCTTCTAGCAGTAATGACCCGTCAAATGTTTCTCCAGCCCATAAAAAGTATTCTCAAGCCCAAAAATCAACTCCGTTTGAAACGATCAGCTAACCACTCGCTCCATCTCCGGGCTTATACCCTCCTTTTCTAGCTTTGCTTGCATCTCTGCATCCACTTCCCGTCGAAGCCTCATATATGCTAGCTTCTCAAACCGACTGAGACTTCTCCACCAGTGCTGGCCAGCTTCGTGGTCGGCGATGCGTTCTAAGAGATCTGCTGTTCTCAAACGGACCTCACGATCCTTGTGGAATAGACCGAGACCAAGATAAAAGAGCCCCGCATGGGACTCGGGAGCGACGCTGAGGAGTAAACAAATCTCATCATACGTGTGTACGTGTTTGGAGACCGTGAGGTAAATATCTCTACTCTGCGCAGGCGTCAAGCGCTGCATTCGCAGACGGTCATGAAGATGGGCAAGGTCAAGACCTTTCAGAGGTCTGACGGTATAGATCTGTGCCAAGTCCTATAAAGAGTCAGTTTTGAGTTACGTCTGACTGAACATGCTTTTCTCACCTGGATGAAGCTGTAGTAGCTTCGAGTGTTGCGCCATCCTTCGATTCTTGTCACGTTACCAGCAAGCTCCTTATTCCTAGCCGTATCATCCGCCCAGACATATCCATGCCCGTTGGCACCTTGCGGCATCAAGTCTTGGTCTTCACCTCCAATGTACAAGGCACTAGCTCCGTACACGCTTTCCTCGAACTTGGCCGCAATCTGTGTGAATTTTGCAACCCAATCCCTCCATTTGGCCCGAATCACTCGCTCGCCATGTCTTGCTGCAATACTCCTGAGAACATCGGCCATAAAAGCATTGTCGCCCGTAAAGTCTTGGCTGGTATTTGTCGTACCACTTGCTATGGTTGCAAAAGCTGCATTCTGCTGCTGGAAATACAGCAGACCTTCTGTCACAGGCGCAGCATCGATCTTTGTACTGATCTTGACCCTTCCGCTGGGCAAATCGCACAGGACGTCCCACCATTCGGGGTGAAGTTCGAAAGTTGGGTTTGTTACACCAGCGATAAATCCGGGTACGTTGAGCAAATCGTCGACTTTTGTCAGATCGGTGTAAGGGAAAGCATGTCGTGTAAACCCTCGAAGAATGCCGCCAGAGGCCAGCGCACACGCGGCCAAGACAGCTTCTGCGACGTCACCTGAGGGCATGTTGTATCCCATAAAGATGATTCTCTTTTGTGTCAGTAGCGCATTTGCCAGCACAATGATTGGATGTGTGTTCGCTCCATTGGTGGTAAGATGCGGATGTAGTGGGAAAGGTTGTGGTGATTTCTGATGAGAATCCGAGAAGTTTTGAATGAGTTTAATAAGTGAGAAGTCACCGACGGTTTCCGGCATGACAGCAACAGGGACTTTGATGGGGATCGGTATGCCCTTGTACATGACCTTGCTCTCAAACTCATGTGTATCGCGGGGAACAGAGTAAATCGACTGGCCGCCCTCAACGTGGGCCTTTGTACCAGCCCTTGATATACCAGTCATTTTTGTTAGACTCCTTGTCGCTTCCAGTGAAGCATCTGCCGCCTCCTCGCGCTGGTCTTCGGCTATCCGCATCTGGATCATTTGTTCGAATTTCTCCACGAAGAGATCCCTGTTATCGCTTGCTTGTAATAAATGGCGCTCCAGAAGACTGAGTCTGGGCATAAGAGACAAATCCATGGCGTTGACCGAGTCGTATAGCATGGCCAATGTCTCTGGAACAGGCGCTTTGAAGTATTCCTCCAAAGCCAGCAGTAGTAACGGCTAGGTACGGTTAGCTGATGCGCATGGGCACAAGACTTGTGTGTGAAGGCTACTTGCCTTGTATATATGCAAGAAGGGATGTCGGGTGCAGATGGCCATGGCCTTGACAATGGCACCTCGCTTGACCGACTTGTCATGTTTTGTGTTGACTAGATTCAGCACATAAATTAAAGGAGGGCCCTCGCCGCCCTCAGGTTCGCTATCGGTCGATTCATTACCGTCGTCTTCTTCTTCTTCGTCCCATTCCTCTTCTGGCAAGTCCTCGTCATTTTCTCCATCCTCTTCGTCGATTACACCAGCTGCCTTATCACGTCTTCTTCTACGCCTCTTCTTTCGACTTTCTTTATTCTTGCGCTCCTTGTCCTCGTCCTCCTCGCTTGTGTCCTTGTGAAGAAAGAATATTGTCCAATCCTGGTTGCGGGCATGGGCTTGGTCGGGCAACATGAGCTCAGCCAGCATGTTCTCGTCTCCTGTGATCGCAACTGGATACTGGTGTTCCATGACAGGGCCTCGATCAATATCGAAAGATGCGACAAGGATGTATTCGACATGGTTTTCGGTCGAGCTTCGAGGATACTGAGAACGCAACTTTCTGGAAGGTCGAGCATGAGGGTTGGTTCGTCGAGGAGCGGAGAGAGAAGAATGCTGAGAGGACAGTCCTGTCGAGGGTGTTTTTGATCGAGAATTGGGGTCGGATGTGCGATCAGCTTCGGGGCCAGGAGGAGGTAGGGGTGACCTCGAAGGAGGTGGTGAGGCCTGTGACATTTGCGATTCTGGGCGCGAGGAGTGAAACGAGGCCAAGGAGGTTCGTCGATTGGGCAATGAAGCATTGGAGAAATTGCTGATGCTGTGTTTATGGCCGTGGTTGTTGGTGTTGCTGTTACCCGCCTTGGAAAAGAATGGCAGCGTTGACTGGAACGAAGAAGCCATGATGGAGATGGAGGCGGAGGCGGAGACGAGACAGGGCCGAAGACGGAATCAGACCGGGGTTCTGAGACACGAAACACGACACCCTCGTAGGTTCCGGATTGGGTGATGTGATTTCTTCTGCGTCTCGACTCGGGACGTCCGACCAAGAGTGTACTGTACTGTACGGTACCTTATGGTTGAAGGATGCGGTGTACTGTCTGTACTATGTAGTAGGTAGTATGTACTGCAATGCAATGCGCAGTGGGATCGACGGTTGTATGTTCCACTTTGAGCGTCACCTAATTCTCCTTAATCGAATGCAATGAATGGTAGCGACTGCGTTAGTATAGAGCACAGTATCACTGTCAGTTGTTTGTTTGTTTGTTTGCTTGTTTGCTATCGGATATGCAACAGAAACAGATTTAGAGACAGTCTTGTAGCTGAGACATGGCCCGCCACGGATTCAAGTGGGCGCGACTTGGGTGAAGAGGCTTGACTTGGGTCGTGGGGGGCAAGACGACAGATTGGTGGGACAGAAGTAATCCAAACAAACGACAAGCAGTGTACAGTTGATTCGATATGGTGATGTATACAATTCCAGGACTGGTAATTGAATAAATAGGTACAGTACGCAGAGTATGTGGTTGGGTCTTGTATAAAGGGTTAAAGTGATCATTAGCAGTTCTATATCCACAACGTCGGGTCCCCCCTCATTCTCATTTAATAGATTAACTTATTAACCCCTGAAAACGTTTCTTTACCTGTCGCAGAATCGGTTTCGTCAACTGATTTGATTGAACTTAGATTGTTAATCAAATTTGTTCAAACCTCCAATAGTTGAAACTGACTGGACGTCTTTGAAGCTGTAAAATATCAAGAAGAAAAGACCCTCGACCACTCAAAACTCTTCCCCACTAAGAAAAAGGGTCGTTCTCATCCCCCCCCTGCGTCCCCTGAAATCGTAGCTTTCAGCTTGTGGTAGGCGGGCTCCCTGCTCCAAGGTTGGAGCACCCACCTATGCATGCTCCTTAGCGCCATGCGAGTGCCACGGCATCGTCTTGGCTTATCACCTTGTGGCTGAACTGTCCCAGCCTGTGCCACACCTGTGGCGTCCAATGTTCAATGCATCTCCCTGGGAACCACTCCTCTTGTTTACTTTGGCGAATCTCGTTAAAGTGCATTACAACCTCAATTCCTACCCAAATGACGACAACGGCTGTCCATAACCATCCCGCCAATACATAGCCTGTCTTACACTGTATTTTACTACAATCGCCAACGATTAGCCTCAAATTATCGCTTTTTCTTCCTCGTCTCTTCCAAACCTGTTTATTTTCCCATCTCCGCTCGTCAAACACGGACGGACCCACGTACAAGACAATGGTACTCCTTCCATGACGAACAATCCCTGACAAGTGACGCCCGGCCCAGCTAACGCCTTCTTTTTCAGTCTGTACCGGGCACATACAAGCCCTCGCCTCTAGGCTATGGCTCTCCTCCTACTCGCAGCTCTCCATTTCGTCGAGCCGAATCTCCTGCTTCACCGTCTCCCCTCCGAAATACCACAGTCACACCGACTGGTTCCCCGACAAAGGCCGGACCTTTTGGCTCTACATCACGCTTCGCTAGAGCAACTACTCCCACAAGTACACAACCTAGCTGGACACCAAAGCCCAAGACACCTGTGAAAGACGAAATGGCTTCACCATCTCCTTCACGACTCACGGCACCGCGAACGCCAGTATCAAAGTCACTCGGCAACGGAAATGCGCTGTCGCAATTGCAGGCAACACAAGTCCGAACACTGCGAGATGCATTTCAGATCATGGATCGAGACTGCGATGGTGTTGTGAACAGAGAAGACGTTACTGATATGCTTAACCAGCTAGGTATGAGCCACACGACTTGAATATGAACATCGCGGCAACAGCTAACAGCATATAATAGGTTTGCCATCTACTCCGGCTGATGTATGCCTGTTCTTTCCTCCATCAGCGCCTCAAACCATCAGCTTAGCAGTGTTTCTCAACTCACTTGCCGACGCACTAGCAGCTCTATCTGATAGCGCTGACTTGCTCTCCGCCTTTTCAGCCTTCGATAACGACGACAGCGGTCAGGTGGACGTGGTCGAGCTGCGCAACGCGCTTCTGCAGACAGCACCCGAGCCTGGCGAGAAGTCTTTGAGTGCCAACGAAATTGATAAGATCATGGACGGATTCACTGGACGTCGAGCCTTTAACCGCAATATGAACGCTCATCTCGGTGCCAAGAGAGGCGAAGTGTTCAAGTACCAAGAGTTTGTCGGCTCTATCATGGGGTCCAACAATGGTTCAGATAACCATTCTAATGGGAACGAAGACTAAAAGACTGTGGTATCATGGGCTACTTCTGCAGTTCCTCAGACGCCTTTGGATAGGAGGTATGGAGTACAGGCATGCTGGTATATCGAATGGGCGTCAGGGCCGGAGCATAATTCTTTCGCAGGACGATGAGTCTCAATGACTGGGAAACAGTCTTATCTTGATTTTTGTTTTATTGATGTGGCACCAAGGCGGATTTATTATGGAAAGGGTGCTGGCTTTTGGGTATTGTTCATAGGATGGGTAGCACTTGGGAACAGCATGGGTCATCGAATGAGAATACGATTAATTGTCAGGACCTATGCACTTTTTATTTGGTGCGTTTGAAGACAGTCGTGCCAGTATTACTTAGTGAAGGGACGACTACTCTATACAGACTATAACTTACATGTCGGTGTATGTATGTATGAATTATTCAAAACAACTGTGATGCAAGACATATCACGGCAATGCGATCGCTCCACAACGGGGGATCTATGGCGACTATTTTGGTATGAATTCGCGTATTCCGGCACTGACTCTTCCACAACAAAAATGGCTGACATATAGTTCTTGTCATTAGATATACACTCAGATTGTAGCTGTAACATTACTACTACTTAGACTGAGGATATTCAAGGGAGATAGTACATGGGTCTTGACGATGGTGGTTCTTAACCCGTCAGACGTGTCATTTAAATGCTGCGGCTGAGTGATTGCTAGCCTGTTCCAGTTATAATGGATGTTTTCTCATAACCCGATACTTCATGTGTCACACAATGTTGGGTATAGACTAGCAACATAGGTACACTGGTTTCACTTCCGATTGTCCAACCTACAGATGTTTTCCGGTGTGATACGGCGATATATGCACGGATATTGTTGTTGCACGTGGTATTCTCGATAGCCGTTTCAACGATAAAAAGCTATGACATAACTTTAAATTCTGACATTAATAACAAGACGTATATTATTAAGTCAACTAATTTCTAAAACGCATATGCTTGCTGACAGAGTTATCCCACCTGTATGATGAATGGGTTGTATCATGACGCCGGCTTGAGCTGATAGGCGTAGGAAAATAATCCGGGGACCCGTGGATTGCAATGATTTGCAGCCAAGCGAAACGCAAGCCCCTTGAGGATCCCAGCTTCTCACCAGACAACGAGCAGGACAGGCAGGACATGGATTCAACCCGCCACCCGAGCCGAGCAAGACGGCGGTTGAGCCGTTTATTTGACACGACAAGGAAAGCCTTGTGAGGGCGCCTAAAAAGTAGCCTGTAGGAGTCGAGGATGGCTGATGAGAATACATTAATTCCAGGGTCCCGAGTACGGCCCCACTGAACCTTCTAGAAACATGACGTCTGGATAAGCGCAAAGCCCCGATAGTAGATTAGTCTTTTGCGGGCCGTACAATGGTGAGGTACGGGCGGGCTACGGGCACTAAGAGTTAGGTATTAGTTACATAGCAGAGTTGAAGTGACGCGGGGTTCCGGAGGAATTGTAGGTATGTAATTATCTGAGTTGACAGATTTCCTTTTCATCTGCCTGTCATGCCTTGGCAGGTGATGGATAGGTACCCAATGTTTTGTCGTCATTATGGCTATGCTGTAAATACAACCATACAAGATTTGTGTTTTGTTTTTCCCAATCCTGTCATAGGTTGATCTCAAGGTCGATAGACTACTGTTGGTTGACTCCATATTCCCAACCTCCAGCCTACTGTTTAGACTAGGTATTTCGGTTGGCTCAACGTCTCAGGACAACTCACTGCATATGCAAACTAAAGTGACAAGAACTACGCTTTCTTTTCATCCATCGTTTCTCGTCGCTAAACTTCATTGTCATGGCACATGGTCCTTGCTTAATTGGTTCTGACAGACTCCGTATCCGAGGGCCCATAGTGGGGGGGTTTGAAGTAGCTGAAGCGAGTGGTGGTGACAGGAGATACCTAGACCAGATAGTAGGTATGCCTGGGGAACGAGATACAAGATACTCGCACAGCAGGCAAACATGTTGTGTCGGGTGTTGCCCAGGTTTAGGAGACTCATAGCCGTAATGGAGTTGAGTGTCGATGTAGTTTTATATAGCCCTACAAAGTCAATGTAATCAATTATTCTATCCGTCCTTGAGACCAGACCAGAGTAAAACAAAACCTCAACGCTTAGACTAACCCAAGACTATGTGCCAACGGTAGGCTTCCGCCGTGAGCCGGCCCCGGCAACTAGGGATACCTGCAGAACCCAGCCTTCTCTTTCAAAGGATGGATGTCCTTTGAAGTGATCCGACAGGCTAATGAGAGTCGGAAGTTAGAGTGACGGATTACTCGTATAGGAAATCAGGCAGTTTGATCTTTATTTTCACACGTAGTTTTAGTCTGTCTCTCCCATGGATGTCTTGTTTAGTTGGGGGAAAATGGATTCAGAAAAATGCCCTGGGCCTGGCCTGAACTGGGTTGGGTTGGCTGGCTGGCTGATAAATCGGCTGGGCTGAGCTTGTCGTCTCTACCTTAGTAGGTAGTAGGCTGGTCACTCGTCACTGTCATAGCCCGGTTCGCTCATCTCATTAACATCAGTCACTCAGTCAGTGTAGGTCTTGTATTGGTTCAACAAGGGTCGTCATTTTCTCCTTCATCATTTCATCTCTTGCTTCCCTGCCCCCGACTTTGTTTTTTTTTACTTTACTTTACTTTACCATACTTCTTCCTCTTCTTTTTCTCTTGAATCACTCTTATTGTCTGTTGATAATTTTTCTTCGATTCTCCCTTGTCTTACTTAGTACCCGCTACCTACCTATCTTCCACGGCTTTTTAGTACTACCATTATCAGTACTTCCAACTTGTACTTTGCTCCCACCCGACTCTCACCCCTTTTAGGCTCAGAGCCGCACGACCTGTTTTCTGTCCCTCCCCCGAAACCGAAAGGAGCCCACTCGAGAGGGACACGGCCCCGAAAAAAAAAATCGGTTTTTTTCTTAACGCCCGTTTAGGGCATCGACTCGGGCAGTAAAGTATCCAGCATAAGCTCGTTACGGGGGATTCTTGGGGATTCTTCCATAGGTCCCGACTAAAGGTTATTCTGGCATCGGAACGGAACTTTCTTTGGCCCAAATTCAAATGAAGAACTTCTTTGGTAGCGGCAAGAAGCCAACTTCCTCTTCCTCCACTCCTCCCCCTTCCTCTTCAAGGAAATCCGCCACTTTCGAGGAGCGCGACCGCGAGCACGACTCGTCTGAACCACCGCCATACTCCTCCGAGCCTTCATCGCCCGCCCGCGAGAAGTCGCCTTCAAAGTCTTCAAGGAAATCATCTCGGCCCCCCTCTTTCGCCGAGTCAACAAAGACCTCCCGCTCTTCTAGACTGTCGAGGCAATCTACCGATCCCGGTCACTCCCACTCTCACTCTTCGTCTCGACGATCCAAGTACGAGCCTGATACGCATCCTCTTAACCTCCCTCCCGAAGAACGCAAGCGACTCTCCGCTCTTGCCGCAGCCATGAACGGTAACTCTATGGATGTCGATAGCGAGCCTGTCAATGGCGCTCGCTCAACCACTCCTCCCAACCCGAAAGCCAACGCCCAGGCCAACTTCTCCGTCCCCATCCCCAACGGATCAAGTCATGATGACGGCGCCCCTCCGCCTCCTCCTCACAAGTCCAACCCTGGAAGCCCAACGATCACACCTGAGGAGGATGCCGAGTCTTACAAGAATGCGGGCAACCGCTTCTTTAAAGAGAAGAATTATTACAAGGCTATCGAGCAGTACAGCAAAGGTATGCGTTGCCACTTGCCACAGGGCTCCCAATTCCATCACTCTTTCCGCTTGGCATAATGTGTCTCAAAATGCTGATAATCAATCGCAGCTGTCGACTTGTTCCCCTTCTCCGCTACTTATCTAGGCAACCGAGCTGCTGCTTATATGTCTAATGGCCAGTATGAGCGGGCTCTTGATGATTGCTCCAGGGCTGCCGACTATGATCCTCAGAATGCCAAGATCCTTCTGCGACTGGCCCGTATCTATACTGGTATGGGTCGACCAGAGGAGGCTATGACAACCTTTAACCGCATTGATCCCCCACCATCAGCTAAGGACATGGCCCCGGCGAAGGAGATGCTACACCACATCCAGTCCGCCCGTGACATTCTTCAGCAGGGTAACGGATCTGGTATGTCCATGGTGCTTCATGCTCTTGATCTGGCTGAACGCGGTCTTGGTTACCGTGTCAGTAAGCCCCGTAAGTGGCAGCTTATGCGCGGAGAGGCTTATCTATTGATGGGACGTGAGAACTCTTTGGGAGAGGCGCAAAACATTGCTATGAACCTCCTCCGAAACAACAACCAGGACCCCGAGGCTCTTGTTCTTCGCGGACGTGTTCTGTACGGCCAAGGCGAGAACGACAAGGCCATCCAGTGCTTCCGCATGGCCATTAACTGTGACCCTGATTTCCGTGACGCTGTTAAGTGGCTGAGGATTGTCCAGAGACTTGACCGCATGAAGGAGGAGGGTAATGCTGACTTCAAGGCCGGTCGTCTACAGCCTGCTATTGAAAAGTACACCAGTGCTTTGGACATTGACCCCTCCAACAAGAGCATGAACTCGAAGTTGCTTCAGAACCGGGCGCAATGTAAGATTAAGCTCAAGCAGTACGATGATGCTATTGCCGACTGCGAACGGGCTATCAGTCTTGACCCTGGTTACACAAAGGCCCGCAAGACCAAGGCCAATGCTTTGGGTGGTGCCGAGCGATGGGAAGATGCCGTTAAGGAATGGAAGGCGATCCAAGAGCTTGAACCAGAAGACCGCAACATTGCCAAGGAGATTCGCAAGGCAGAACTTGAGCTCAAGAAGGCCCAGCGAAAGGATTATTACAAGATTGTGGGCGTCGAAAAGACTGCCACGGAGAACGAGATCAAGAAGGCATACCGCAAGATGGCTGTCAAGCTTCACCCCGACAAGAACCCTGGCGACGCCCAGGCCGAGGAGAAGTTCAAGGACTTGCAGGAAGCTTACGAGACCTTGAGTGACCCTCAGTAAGAGACCCTCGATGCATAAGACTGACCAAATTACTGACTTGATTCTTTAGGAAGCGTGCTGCCTACGACAACGGTGATGACCTTATGGACCCTAACGACATGTTCGGCGGCGGTGGCATGGGTGGTGGTATGGGAGGTATTGACCCTGAGATCCTCTTCAGCATGATGGGACAGCAGGGTTTCGGTGGTGGTGGTGGCGGCGGCTTCCGATCTGCTGGTGGCTTCCCCGGCGGCGGTGGTGCCCACTTCAACTTTGGTGGTGATCCCAGGCAGCGTGGAGGTTACCCTGGTGGCTTCAACTTCTCATGACCATATGGCGCTGATGATGACGATGATGACGTCGAGGATAGCGAGGACGAGGACGAGGACTCGTATTATTATGACGAGGAAGACGAGGAAGAAGAGGACGACGCCTATGCAGCACCCCTTGGCGAAGGGGGCTCCTACCCGCAACCCACTACAGGAAGCAAACTCCGAGACCAGGAACAGCACCGAGAAGCCCATGACCGGTTGGTGGATACTGTACGGCGCTACGGTACTTTCTTCATGGCGGCAGCTGTCTTGCTTCCATGGCAAGTGGTAATTCTCGTTCTGGCGCTGGTGGGTTCCGCATACATATGCATGAGACATATTCCGGTCTTTGGTAGGAAAAATCCTTCAACGTTGTAGAACGCACCGGCGGCATTTATAAGGGACACTTTGCATATGCTATACAACATACCATTGTCACGGCGTTTATTTCAGGGATAGACATCAATGATAGGCAGGGCAATGCGAAAATAATGGGTTACTTATTATTGCTAAGATCGAGGGACAGGGCCTAAGATACAATTATGAACTTTTAGACTGGTTTCTTTCAATTATTTGATGCATACAATGTCAATAATTGTCAAAAAGTTGATAATCGTCTTCTTGGAGCCCGCCATAGCACTTTGATATCCTTTCATCAATGTTAGAACAATTCTATCGATCCAACCGTATTTCCATTTTAGTTAAACTATTTACCCAAATGGAAGTCGTCTCTTAGTTCAAATCTGAAGCTTAAAATGCTGAAATCATGCTACATCATTGTCCACTCGTAGAAATTAAAGATAATGCATTCAGTTGCGCGGTGTTACACACGCTTAGGGTATCATAAAAATCCGCGACTCGAAAATAACTATCGCGTAAAAGGAAACGTTGCCATCATCTATCATCTCCAACCTCCTCCTTTTCAAGCAGTCGACGATGATGCATGGTTATTAGAGGTTGCCCCATTCTGCTGCGGCTGCGACTGCTCGCCGTTCCTCCTACCCGGCGGCACACCTCCTGTGGCCTCCACGACCTGAGCCACATCGTCGCGCAACTCAGGCATCGCAGTGGTCATGTTCTCGGCTAGGATGTCGCGAAAGGTTCCAAAAGCGTTGAGCTTACCGCGCATGAGCTGGTTGCCACGACGCACGAGCTCGACGAATTCTCGCGTGTAAATGTCCGGGTTCCGGCCATGTTCGACATACTCGAGGAGTTCTGGTGGCACAGAGGGGAGGTTGTGCGGTGGTGAAGCTGAGGCGTGAAGGGTGCGGAGGGACTCGGAGAGGGTTTTGCTGAAGATTTTGTTAGTTCCTCTGGTGAGTAGAAGATATAGTATAGTCGGAAGTGTAGTACATTTCGTTGATGAGGACTTCTCTGCTTGAACGACCGACGGAATCATAGGTTGAGACTTGGACCATGATTTGGTAAAGGTCCTGGATGATATCCTTGAGCTGTTCTTTTGAGGATGTTAGCTTATTCTGACAATCAATCGTGTAGAGACTTACGCTCAAGGACATTGTGGTCTACGCGATCAACTGGCGCCATCTTGACAGTGTCGATAAAGATAGTCAGTTGGTGGGTGTTTAGATACAATCCATGCTTTGTCTAAGTTGAGCTTCATGGGACTGAACGATTAGCGGACTAATGCTACTCCGGGCCCTGGAGGGACGGGAAGTGGGGGATGATAGTGGGGTATCTTCTCAATCGAGAGCTTCTTACAACAACATGCTATTCGGCATGTATTAACATGGATTCTATAGCTCGGGAAGAGAGAATGTTGTTACAATTGACGGTATTCATGTTTCTCATCCCATTGGAATATACAGAGGGGCAAGTTAACATAACGACACTATTCTGTACAATCAAACCCTCTCTCCATTTACCCAAACATTACCAAGTGGTGATAGCATCCAGTATTCCTAGCTGGTGAGCTTCCTGGAAATCATCTCGCCTGTTTTTCTTCCGCTGCTCAAGAAATAATCGACTGGCGAGTAAACGCTTCGAAGAGGAAAGGGAAGGGTATAAGACAGTAGAACAGATGTGATCAGAGAAGCTGTCTTATTTATATCTAGACTCTGAAGACGGTATAATTCTAAGTGCTAAACACCAGTTAGCAATTATGAGTTCTACCTTGAATGTCGTCCTTATTGAGCTACTAGATCTTCAAATAGCCTTTATATCTTGAGTTTATCCAAACATGCTCTCTATGATGGTTACAAACTACACAACACGTATACATAATCTCCATCCCAATCTCTCTCACAGAAGACAGACTAAGTGCAGAAACACTCTTCTCTAATACCAACACAACGAGACATCGAATCACTGAATTATAATATCTCAAATGATTCATGTTATAATTGAAACCATGATATCACCATCATGGTATTTTCTGCCAATAGACAAGACTGGCTTTTTACAGCGGCGTTTACTCTTTCAACGATGTGCTTCTAGAAGATATCTATCGGTGGCCAAGTAAAAAAGAAGCTAACACAAAAGTAAACAAAGTTGGAGAAAAAGTCAGGAAAGTTCAAAGGGTCTTCTGATTGCCTTCACATGATGGCCATGTCCACACTAAAGGGAGCCATTAATAGACCACACCAAAGCCTTCACGCCTCCTACCAGCCACTTCAATACAACGAGCTATCAAAGGTTATTCATGAATCAAAGGCTAATCAAGCCTAAAAACAAACTTCCCCAGCCACTGTCGATCGAAGCATGTATATACTTCATTGATCTTTGTGATCGAGCATCAAAGGACGAAACAGTAAAATTTATACCAACAACACATGGTCAGATTAACTACCTACTAATCCTATCGTAAACCAATCCAAGTCCTTCCATAACATCCTGTAACCCAAACCGTGTAATTAATATATACCATTGGAAATAGAAAAAGAAATACCCAGCACCCGCTCCCACGACATTAAGTGCCAACCCATTAAAGCAAGATTCATCCTCCCATTTTTACCAAGAGTCTTGTTTCGCCATCTCTGAAAGGAGCGTTTGTAATGCGATACCTATGCTCGCCATGAATTAAATAAAGTGTCCTTTCCCCAGGAACACGCCCAGCTTTTTACAGTAGTAAAGGATGTAAAGAAGAAAAATAACAGAAGAGGGGCCCATCCGGTAGTGCTGTTGGGTTTGTGTCTAAACACTTGGTGTTGTTTAGAGGAGAGCGACAGCACCAAGGATACCAGCCATGAAGGCGAAGACGGGAGCCTTGTTGGCGACGACAGCAGCGCCGTTAACGATAGGCTCGGGCTGAGCAGTGGGAGTGGCAGGGACGGTGACCTCAGGCTGAGTGACGACCTCGGTCTCAGGAAGCTGGACAGTCGTGGGCTCAGCAGCGACGGTCTGGTAGACGGTGCCGCCACCGACGGTCTGGACAATCTTGGAGTACTGGGTGACAACAACGCCCTTGCCGATGGTCTTGACGATGGTCTCGTAGGCAGGAATGGTGGTGACAACCTCTTCGACAACGAGAGAAGTATGAGTGTAAACGTTGGTAACAACCTCGCCCTCGATGATCTTGGTGACGGTGACGGGGTGGACCTCGGTCTTGGTGTGGTAGACAATATCTGTCTCGTGCTTGGTCACATCGGGCTGCTCGACATGGTCGTAGACAGTGCTGTAGACCTTGGCGACCTCGTAGTCGGTTGAGGTGTAGACATTGGTAATAACCTCACCGGCAATAGTCTTGGTAACAGTGACGGGGTAGACGTGGGTCTTGGTCTTGTAGACAACATCAGTCTCATACTTGGTGACATCGGGCTGCTTGACATGAGCGTAGTCGGTAGACTTGACGACCTCCTCAATCACGCTGGTAGTGGTGTATGTCTCAGTGACGACCTCACCAGCGATGGTCTTGGTGAGAGTGACGGGGCAGACAGTGGTTCGAGTGGTGTAGACAACATCAGTCTCGTGCTTGGTGATATCGGGCTGCTTGACATGAGCGTAGTCGGTAGACTTGACGACCTCCTCAATCACGCTGGTAGTGGTGTATGTCTCAGTGACGACCTCACCAGCGATGGTCTTGGTAAGAGTGACGGGGCAGACAGTGGTTCGGGTCTTGTAGACAACGTCGACTTCGTGCTTGGTGACATCAGGCTGCTTAACGTGCTCGTAGTCGGTGGTCTTGACGTGCTCGTAGATGTAGCTAGTGGTCGTGTAAACCTCAGTGATGACCTCTCCGGCAATGGTCTTGGTGACGGTGACAGGGCACAGTGATGTTTTAGTGACATAATCAACATCAATCGCGTGCTTGGTAACATCAGGCTCCTTGACAGTGACATCAACAGTCTTGGCCTCAGTGACGGTGAGTGTAGAGGTTGTGAGCTTAGTCTCATAGTAGGTGCTTTTCTCGAGTTAGTGCCTTGCAGGTTGCCTCAATCGACTCTCGATTACTTACTATCCTTTCTCATGGTGAGTATAAGTGACGGGGCAGATGGTTGTAGTCGTGTAAGTGACCTCGACCTGAGTGACTTCATGCTTGTAGCCCTTGTCTCCATATCCGTAGTCGCCTTCGGGAGCGGGAGCCTCATAATCCCCGCCGCTGTAGTCGGGGCTCTGATACTCCCCGCCGCTGTAGTCAGGGCTCTCATACTCCCCGCCGCTGTAGTCAGGGCTCTCATACTCGTCTCCTCGTCGGACGTTGCTAGCCAGGGCCGAGGTGGCCAAGACCAAGAGGGTAGCAGCGAACTTCATTATGAAGGAGGTGGAAAAGGTTTCGTGATATCAACGAAGGTGTTTTGAACGAGTGCAAGCTGTGAGCGAGCAAGCGATAGTGGTGGTTGAGCGAAGGTGTTAAGTAACCTGAACGAGTTGGTTACTTGGGTAAGCACAAAACCAATTTGAATTGATTGGAAGGTGAGAGAGGCTGAGTAGAGATGATAGAGATGAAGGTAAAAACGAGAGAGGGTTGCAGCCTTATATCTGCAAGTTCATGAACCGATCCAGCCTCACATGAGGGAGGTTGGCGAAGTTGACCTTGACAACTTCCAAACCTTCGAGCAAGATCGTCCAACTGGCTTCACTTCCCAACCCCACCACAGGTTGCATTAGACTGGTTCTTACTGCGAGGAGACGATAATCACCAAGAGGGAGGGGTGTGAATATTGGCAAGATGTGATACGGACATCGTGAGTCCAAACATATCGATGAGCTCAAAGGATGTGGCTGGAGCTCACTGGAGCAACCGCTATGCACGAGGGATGCATATCGAGACGACTAGGTAGCTAGCAATCGGCCGAGCAAGTGAGCCTCAGTCGACGATGTACCAGGACGTGATGCCAGCATCATGCACGGAGGTCAGCGAGACTCTGTTAGCCAACGGCCAAGACAATTGGAGCTCCTTTAACTAAGGTTTTTGGAGCTCGCCCTAGCTAGGGAAACACGCAATAGCAGGGCCAAGATATCGGCCTCCCTCCAGCCCAACAAAAGATCCTGCCCTTCTAAGAGGACAAGGCTACTAGGTACTCAAGTTGTGTAAGGCCAACCCTTGCTGACCTGTTTGGTTGGGCATTCACTTAATCGATTGATCACTGGATCGACCTACTCTCAGTCTGGGGAACCCAGTAAGACGGGAGACGGCATGGTCAGCCAGAAGTTGGTTTGGATACGAGGAAACATGCAATATCTTTGCGTAGAAGGCAGCAAAGAGCGGAAAATGGTGCCCGCGTCTCAACAGAACGCACAGCCATTGGTAACCTACTACGGCAGGAACAACAAGCTGGTCGACATGGACGACAACTCGTGAACACAAGAGGCGGGAACAATGCAACTCGGGCTTGATGACAGCATCAGCCAGCTTTGGCGATTCAGTCAACTTCTTCTGCCAATATGCACCTAGTCAAAGTATACCGTGACAGAGGCTGAAGTATACCCACATTATGGCATGAGCGGTTTTGTTGTTGATGCAAAACGCAGGCCCGGTCACGCCGCTGGAGCTTGAGATGCAGCAGCATCAGCATCGCAGATGTTTAGTGTCCGAGCAGCCCACAAACTCTCGAGCCTCTTGTGGCTAGGTCAAGCTGACGGCGTGAAAGTCCAGGAACCCAGTAGCGCTACGTGGACAGAGGGACTTGGCGCCATCCCAGCCCAGGCATGACACAACAAAGACGCAGAAACCTGCTTGTCATGATACTATGGCGAAGCAGCGGGAAATGAGGTGGTTGTGATTAGCATTGTAACCGTAGAGATAAACACAAGGTTAGGTGCCATACAGTAAGCCTCTTGAGGAGGCTTTTCGCTTAACGTTAACTCACAATGGACGCTTTGCTTGAGATGGCTAGTGAGGATCATCTCCCCATATTATGTCGCCAATCGACGATTCGCTCGTGATAGACGACGCCAAGGTGCGCTATTGTGTGGTTTCGAGGGAGTGGGGCAGCCCAAGGAGAGCCAATACTGTAAGCCTTGGGGATTTGTTATTGTAAAAGATTCCCTTTGTATCTTTCTGTATGTATGTATGTATGTATGCTTGATTGCTTGCAAACCATGGTTTTGTTTATCTCATGGCATGGCTGCCCAGACTTGGCAGCCGGATCAATGGGCCGAGTAGAGAGGTAGGCAGAATATGGCTGGGCTGCATGTGCCCTCTGTACCGATATGGAAATTGACGGACACCACCGGGCATAAACTTTAAGCATGCTGTCCATCAATAACCGCGTTGATATAAGCCATGCATGGTTGCTCTGGTGTATGGCACTGGTGTATCGATCGAGGCTTCCGGAGGTCGGAACCCCAAGTTTGATAAACAAATCCATGGCTGGTCTTTCTTGAAGGGTAAGGTTTGTTCGATATACTAGACATTGCCAATTTGGAATTACTGTAGAATAGACTGGAATTGTTCTCGCTATAGCCGATCTCCTCGGCCATGTGGTCTAGAAACCCAGAGATCGGCGACGAGATTGGATGCGGGCGTCTTTGCAAGTGAGCACAACATTTTCGTCGATTAGACTGGGACTGGAACTGGGACCAGTAGATTGACTACAGTACGAGAAAGCTGCGGGTCGGAACCAGTCGAGGTCTGACAGGAGTCTGAGCATTAGCCAAGGACATGTACCACTCTGATAGCACAGCATGTATGCACTGAGAGCTGCAGCCACCACGCCTTTGTGGTTGCGAAAGCCTGTTTTGACCGGTCAGTACGTGCGTACATGCACCAGGGTAAAGGAGAAGAGAGCTCATATTCTCTGAGAACTGGTACGTCAGGAAGCAGAGGAAAGAGCAAGGCCAGGAAGTCGAAGACTGTGTGATTCTACCCTGGAGAGAGAGAGAGTCAAATCAACAAGGGAGGATGGTTAACAGCAGCAGCAACCATCCCTAGCTAACTAGCGTATCGGTCCCGTGTCGTTAGCGCACTAGAGGAGAGACGAAACAGCCAATGCCCACTAAATTGCGGTTAAGATAGCGACATTATTGTCTCAGTGGGCTGCGATGGTGTGTAGCAGTAGGGCGTTGAATACGAGAGAATGCTTCCCTGAAGCTCCAGTGGACAAGGAATTGAGTTTTTTGGGTAACGAAACGGTTGTGGGAGCTTGAGGAAGGAAGCACCAACACCACCCAACTTCATCTGGGCAACAGCGACCCACTCACTAGTCTACTGTACTTGCCGTAACTGGATTTCTTGATGGATGTAAGTGATAATGAATCAGTACTAAACAATTAGTTACGACTACCTACTCACTAAGTTAATTGCTCTTCTTTCAATTCAATTACCTGTTCGATTCGATTCTACACAACTCATAGAATCTCTACATTGCACTGTAAATTCATAGATGCAGTGTCAATGTCATATCAGCCACAATCTCGGCATTTTGCAGTTCCTCAACCCGTAGCTGCATGACGCCAATTCAGCCATGATCCCATCAACGAATCAACCACCAGGACTCAATGGATCGAACTGAATTGTCTATGCTATGTTCTGTTATGTGATTTCTTTTCATCTGCAGCGGCTTATTTTCTTTGTCTTTCTCTCTTGGGAGCTGACGAGAGTCGCACGACGCCAACAGTAGAAGAGAGTCAAAAGATGGCTGGCTGGGTACAAGTAAGAAAGTCCTATCTAGGAATGGTTGCCATGAGGATTAAAACGCCATGACATCAGTTAAGAGTGATTTTGTTCTAAAGAAACAATCAGAGCTTGAAATTGCTAATGAGTAATCTCACATCAAGTCCTGTAATTCTTTTAAGCTTGAATATGTAGATCAACGAAAACTGATTCAGAATACGAAAGAGACCCATAGGTATACAGCAACATGACAGGTTATAACTTACTGTACGTGCAGCAATCATTTACTTGAAAGTGCAAGCTATCCTTAATGGTACCTAGATTGGCGCTGTTCGTATCGCTTCCAAGTGGTGTGGTCACTTTCTGTAGTCCCGTTCTGCCATCTCAGCCACATCTTGTACCCTCTCTCACATGGAGCTTAGCTGACTACTAAGATGATGGTCTATCAGTTCCCAAACAAATCAAACACGGGAAAGAAAAAGAAGAAGTCGAATTGTGATCCCGTTACATCCGGGCCACGTTCCGTAGAGAAATCACTCAAGCCAAGCATAACTAAAGATGGCCAAGAATAGCATTATCAAGTTTTAAACTCTACAAACTCTTTGACATTTGACCTTTATGACATGACATAGTTGAAAAAAAAAAGTGGGTTTGCAGTAGAGTACAGTAGAGTACAGTAGTAGATAGAGCTAAGGCAGTGTTGCTGCACTCTTGATGGAAATTATTGGCTCATGTCTTATGCCATGCTTCCTTTTCCCCTCCCTCGCTGCAGACTAACAAACCAGGCACAGCTGTATTATGTGTACCTTACAGCAGATGGAGAGCACAGACAGGAGAGGGGGGGAGCTCAGTATGAGTTGTTGCTGTGCTGTGCTGTGATAACTGATGCCGATCGCTAGGGAAAGAATAAGAGACAATTTGAAGCTATAGGGTGATTCATCGGCACCAGTATCCATCAGTGCAGGGAGAGACATACAAACAATAGAGTTGCCGCCTCAAGACAAAAAGACCCAGCCATATCATGACTCCTCATCTCCTCCTGCAAGCCCCCAAGCTTATGTATTGTAATAAGCTCCACCAATCCCCAGTCCCCATTTCTAACCCTGGTCAACCTCCTCAATTTCTATTATTGACCCATTCAATAATTGAAACGAAACAAATCGATTTGATGTTGACCTTATTAGAGTTATGGTATCAGTATGAGGCTTCTGTTCAATCTTATTTTTCCTTCATGTCATAACGTCATGACTCTTTTCTTACTTTTTTGCTTGGCTCTCTCTCACCCTCGCCTCGCCTCGCTCTTTGCCGTTCGTTATCCTAGAGAAGCAAACCCTTTGCCTGCAGCCCCATCCATCTCTTACCGCTATGCATGTCTCTCGTAAGACCAAGACACTTGTTTGTCTACTTGTTTCTTTCCTGCCTGACTCGGCTGTTACCGTTCCGAGAAGTATATGCATTTTGTTCAAGCTAAAATCCTTGGACCCCAAGACGAAAAAGCACAAAGTACTGTAGAAGAAACCCTGTTCTGTGTTGGCATTTAGATGCAATGACCTGGGTAGAACGCAGTAGACTTTGGAACAAGGATTAGGCATAAGGTATAGGTAGTAGGTCACCGCACGTGGAAACGTGCTGCTGCACTACCACATGGCTATAGGCAACCTAATAAGCTGTTCAATGTTAATGTCAACCCTCCAGGGTAGAGATGAAGAGTCATCGTGATGGATCGTGTTTGCTGCAAATGCCCTGCTTTTACCCACCCACAACCTGCATACCTGTAAGGCCTCTCATTGTGCGGTGTGAGAAAACTCTTGATTCTTGCATTATTCCGAATCATACATATGCTTACACTGCCGGGGTGTTGTCACATACAAACTCGCCCGGTTAAGGAGCCGATCTTGGGTTCCATTGCTCGAGTATTACCCTATATGATGTGCTGCACTCATACCATGCTCATTTCTTCTCAAAAAGAACTTATCGTGAGTGTAGGTTCTGGATGTTGTAATTGTAATTTTCAGTCTTGGATTGTGTTTCGTGAGACTTTGTGTGGCTGTGATGTTGCAATCCCCATTGCCCCAGAACATGATACTGAAAAGAAGGCATCGTCGCTGTGAACCGTTATCAAGTTTTACTATAAGATTTGTCGTCTTACTGTCTCTTGTACAGTAATAATGCCATGACAGGCGCACTTTAAACATCTTCAACCACAAACAGATTGCCTTTTGAATCAAAACCGCCAACCGTAGAGCACCATTCACTGCCAGTTACCCACATCAACTCTAAGTCTTTAGAGTTGACGATACCCTTGCCTGCGATGTCAGAGGCAGAACCAGAGCCAGATAGCAAGACTTAACTTTCTATAGGAACCGTCGTCTTCCTTTTCGCCTCGTTAGTATTCTAATCATGTTGTTGACGAATAGAGATGCGTTCAGTGGTCGCCAAAGTAAGCTCCTCCCGTTAATTCACGGACAATGACGATGCCGGTACCGCGACACAATTCAGTCTTGTGAGGAGAAGAGTCGACGAGGGAGTCGGAACCGGAGGAAAAGAAGTAAGGCTAGAGATTGCCCTATATGCCCATCTCCCTACGTAGCTTCAGAAGACCTTGCTCGCTCCAATGGCAGCCAAGAGGATGGCGTCGGTTCCGTTGGTGTCAGAGAGGGCCTCATCGGTCAGAACGGAATCATTTCCATCGATCAAGTAGCAGAAGAGGAGGTCCGCTGGAGACCCTGTAGGAAGCAGGTGTTCGAGGCTTACACCACCCATGAGATAGTCCTGGATGTTGAACTTGCCGACACTGGGCTTGTTATCCTCCAAAGTTTAGAGAACCTAGCAAAACAGTATGTTCTCGACTCTTGGCTCTTCTTCACTACACGATGTCTGCCTTACTTGAATAGCCTCAGTCATGAGCTGTCCTCGAGTTAGCTCATGCTCAAACAATCAATACCCCCAGAGCTGCATACCTGGACCTCACTCACCACCTAAGATGACAATACTGTGTTCAGTCATCTTGGTTGTATGTTAATCGATTAGTTTGATCGATAGAGTGAAAAGGAAAATAGAGAAAGAAGAGAGTCGACGGCTGGAACTTGTTCTCTAAACTCGCCGTTGGTGCCCCGCAGTATCAACATTCTTTCCCCGCCATTCCGAGAACGGAGTCTCTTGGAGCTCCGCAAGCCGGCTCTCCATTTCACTGGCCCGCTCGGGCCCTACGGCGGAGCTAGGAGTGGGCAACTACGGCATTGGCCAACGAGAGGCGAGACAAAGATCATTTTGGGTAGTATCTTCTTTCAGTCCCCCCATTCCATCTTTAGGTACCTGAGTTTCCAAGTATTTTACATAGGGGTCAAAGTATCAACTGTTATCGTATAGCACATACTGTAGTTCTCAAGGAGATCAGAAGCTCTGAAGCTGTTCATATCGACAGTGCCTCGTGCCATATATTCCCATGGTGCAGCTGAACTGAAGATAAATACACTGCCTAGTGCGTAGTTTGCCCGGCTCAACCCTTCTATAACCTTGACAACACAACCTTGATGGCACGTCTCTTGTGTCATTCATTAATCTCAGCACTGCAGCGGGATCATTCGGAATAATGCATGGTTTTTGTCTGAAGCGACAATGTTTGTATATGTACCCGATCAAAAGCATATTGTTCATCCAGTACTCCGTCCATCCAGTCTACTCCCTCAGAAATGCTTGTCCAACCTATTCCTATCGAAACGCCCTAAATGATTTGCTCTTCAACGGAGATGCCACTGGCACGCCCCCAGCCAGGTTTCCCCGTCCCGTGTCTCGCAGTCGGCCTCCTCGCATGTTCGGCGTGTTGGCACAGAATGCGCATATGTACACTCTCGGCTGAGTTCTGAGGTTGACGTTGACGCACTTTCCGTGGAGCCACATTTCACAGGACTCGCTATGTCAAATGTCAGTTCGACGTCATTCATAAAATGCAGGCCTGTGACCAAGTGTTGTTTGGGCCATCAGAGATTGGATTCAACTTACCACTGGATCATGAAGCCGTCTCCCCCGTCAGCCCCCTTTCGGCCACAGACACACTTGACTTGTCTGTCTGTAATAAGGCTTGACTCAGTGAGGGACGACGGCGAGTTGCTGTCACCTCGGAAAGGGCCAAGGCTACTACCTTGAAAAGGGCGATGTTGCCCGCCCTGTCCCATCGGATTAGACCGCTTCTTACGGTCTTCCATCACTTTGCGGAGCTCACTTGTAGCGTCTCCAATCTTGTCCTTACGCTCATACAGAACAGTTTCAGTCTCGCTCTCTCCGTCATGGGGTGATCCCGCCATGGTATCGTGGAGACTACTAGTGCTTCTATCGCTGAAGCTACGCCTCGAAGAGTGGAAGATAGATCCCACTGGTCTCACAGGATCCGGCAAAGCAAAGGATGTATTGAACGAGTTGGTCCGGCTAGGAATGATGATTGGTTCATCATCAGAAGAAGATTCGTCATCGTCTGAAGGTCCCAGCTCGCGTGTCCGGCTTCTATCCCGAGACACCTTTCTCTGGCTCATACTTGGTTCCCAGTCCCATTCATTCGGCACAATAGTCGTCTCAGCACGAGCTCTTCCCCTTGAGTCGATGGTGAACTTTACAGATGTTCGAGTCGGCGGGTGTTGTAACGATGGCCCTTCAGGTATAGAGGCCAGACCTGAAAGACGATGCTGGCTCTTCATGGGAGACAGCCTTCCTGTTGGTTTGGCTATAGGCCGTCCGACAGGCGCACTGTCACTATTGGAGCCATTGCTGGCTTGAGAGACAGGACGAGCTGGGGCAAGCTTGGGGAGTACTGGTCGGTTCTGCGTCTGGGCTCTCTTGCCACGATTCTCGCTGAAACTTCGACCCATCCCAGGCCGAGAGTTTGACTTGACAGGTGATGGTGCAAGAGCACGATCCGGTGCCTTGGCGACCCTCAAGTCTTTCATGCTGGTTGACTGTCGGATATTATCCCCCAGAGGGGTTCTAGATCTCGTTTGAAAGATTGCGCCTTCAGCTGAGCCGGCCTGTGTCACTGGGATGATAGCAGGGTTATCCATAACAGAGGTGTGAGGGGGTTCAAAGAGCAGCCCAGGATTTACTCCTTGCATAGGCTGCCCAAATCCAAAAGAATCATCTAGAGGAGCAGAGAGGGCTGCAGACATGGCAGCGCTTGCTGCAGTTGTAGCAGACGTCGAGCCCAGAGGCTTCGGGGCAAGGGCACGGTCACGGTGGATCGATTGCATAGGATCTGAGCCAGATGGAGCAAATGGTGCAGTAGGATCCTGGAAGAGCGGCACTTCGCTGTTCCAGTCAAACGATCCTGTGTGGCGGTGACCACCTCCATGCTGAACAGGTGTTGTCTGGAAGACATTGGAAGGTGATGCACTAAAATCAAAGTCCATACTCATCGAGGGATCCCAAAATGCCGTAGGTGTGGCAGCAGGAGCTGTCATGGGATACCCAAACATGTCACTAGAAGAAGCCATCAAGGCAGCAATGTCATGCTGTTGTTGTTGAGAAGTGCCGGTGAAGTCGGGCTGACCGAAAACCTGATCATTTTGCATGTTGAGCTTGTCAGCGAGCTTGTGCTCTTCCCTACGTCCAGTGGGTGGGGGCGTTGCCGTTTGCGCAGGCTCTGCACCCTTGACTCCGGCTTTCCTAGCCTTCTTGGAGAACTGGGATTGAACGGATGGATCAGGACTGGGCAACGGTGTTGAATCGGTTATATATTCTTGAGGTACGGTTACTGAGTTCGGGGACGAGGCCAAGCGGCGTGAGGGCTCGACCGGCGGCAGTGGTAGGCTGTTGTTTGTAGAAAAGTGGTTTACATGAGTCGCTATTTCAGCGGCAAAGGTTTCGGCGGAAAGTAGTCTTTTGTGGCTGCTGGTAATCGTGATGGTACCGAGATCGAGGAAAGGGTGTTGGGGACCACGGAGATTTCCAGGGGTCGAGTTGAATATGGAGTAGTCTTCAGCGAAATGCGGCGTCAAGCCCCCGGCGTCGGTAAATGCACCTTGCCCGGGCTTGGGAGTGCCGAAGACGGGGCTGTGAAGGACGGCAGAGGTGGATGTTTCTTCAGATGTCGGAGGGCGGTGGTTCGAATTGGCAAAACTGCTCGACGAAGAAGTCAGTGAATGTGGTATAGAAGACATGTTGACGGAGTGGTTGTTGATGTTGAAGAAAAGTCAAAAGGAGTTTTGCGAAAAGTAAGCTTGCCTTGTAGCCAGTTGATCCCCACTCATAGCAACTCTAAAAGATTGTCATAAAGGCCAGTTCTGATACAGGCCGAGCGAAGTATCGAATTCGAGATTGATAACGTGCACGGCCAGTCAGGTCACGTTTGGCTTTTGAAAAGCACTAGCAAGCGCTGAAGACCATGCAAAATATTGAGAAGTGGTAGTTGATGAATATTTGGAACAATTGATGAGGCCGAGATGTTGCAGACGTTGGAACGGGATCGGGTTCGTGAATGTCGAGCTCGGCGTGGGCAGGCTGTGAGAATTGCACGTTGCGTTGATGTAGAGATGGAAAGTCTATTTAGATGTGATGTCGCAGGTAGGTCAGTCGATGCTCGTGTGTCATTACGGAAAGTCGTAAAGAATCATGAAGAACGGAATAAAAGCATTAAGGTCTAAGACTGTTTTGCCCGGTCAAGCATGTCGGTCAGCCACTGATGATAAAAAAGATGAAATATGGTGTAAAGGGAGGAATGAAGTCGTCGGGAGTCGGGATTGAATACGGGATGGACCAAAGTAAGTCAGCCCCGATTAAAAAAAGAGGAGGGGCAGGCCAGGGAAGGAAGGAAGGCCAGGCCAGGCTACAGTACAGGCAGGTGAAAGAAAGGGAGAAAACGGGCAAAAGCAGGGAGAAGTAAAAAACCCCGCCAAATGACGCCCGAATGTTCAAGATAAATAGATAAATGGGCTGTTGAAGTCTTTGAGATTAAGACCTGGCTTGGGACTTGTCTCGTTGTCAATGGAGATAGACAGATAGATGGTTGTTTATAGTGGGATGATTTGATGGTCCAGTCCAGTCCAGTTGCATGTTGATGGGGATACGATACGGATACCGAGGCCAAAGCTGATATAGCAAAAGTAGGGAGAGAATAGAAAGAGCATGAGTATCTGTACCTTTGATATCCAATGACCAGTAGTAGGTGTTATTATGCCTGTGTGTATTTTCGTCCCGTCCCGTCTCGTCTCGTCTCGTCTAGTGAACGGTGATGCTGTGACCTCGCGGGTGCCGACAGTCGATATTCCTTTAGGCAGAAGAGGTCTGTTCGCTTCGCTTCGAGTCGGTAAATTCTTGATGAGAATGCCCGGATAGGATCAGATTGGATAAGGATAAGACTGGACGGACGAATGCAGTGGATACAGCCCGTACAGTACTGTATGTGCCGTGCCCGACCTTCCTATTTACAACAACCTGCACTGGCTGAGCTGAGCTGAGCTGTTTGCAGGACGGGAACTATTTCTTCGGTTAGAGGTAATAGGCAGTTCACAGAAATCGAAGAATAGGAAAATAAAAATAATAAACACAATAATTACTCAGAGAGGGACAAAAGAGGCAAAAGTTATCTACAACTCAAATGAATCTCATAGTTTCAAAATCACAAGCGTATTTGGTGGCACATCAGCAACTTCCTCTCTCTCAACTTAGCCGTTGTTGGGCAACCGCCGGGGAAAAAGGTCTCCAGGGGCTTCAGTGCGCGACAATGGGCTGCTATCTTTCATCAGCCAACCGCTGGAACAGATCTAACCTGGAAGAGGCACCGCCCGAAAGCCAACGGCTACTCTTATGAGCTGGGAGGATAACAGCACAGCTAACTATTCGACGCCTCCCCACGATAGCCGTTGATTTACCTGACTTACCTTGAGCTTGAGTTACTTTTCTCAGGGAGGAGCTATGACTGGTCACTGTAGAGTTGTGATCGGCCCAGGCGTATTTGACCCATGTCATGGTTGCCCACTATGACTCCCGTCATAGATATCTAACTATAGAATAAACCTCCTGAACCTAAATAGTCGAGGTGTATCAAAATGCTTCAAAAGGAAACTTGGTGGAAGCATTCAGTATTATTATAGACTAACCGTGATCACGATAAGGACAAGTTGCCCTTTAAAAGCAGTATACCAGCCGGGTATCTAAACCATCCATCCCCTGCATCTGCATCTGCATCTCTCACCGACTGCTTACAGCCAACCAACAAGCCTCCGAAACCACAATCAGCTCACCAGTTTGTCATTATCGGCTATTGTCTAGTCTCATCCCAGTCATACAACAATAACTGATTGAGCCTTGTTGTCTCGAGATGTGAACACTTGGATCCAGACGTTGCTAGAGAAACAGGTGACGCATCACGTCACATAATTATTAGGTTTAGTCAACAAGGAAAAAAAGTAGGAGCCAAAATTTGGTGAGCTTTGCCCTCGTCATCGAGGTATTTGGGCTGTGCGGTTGTCGGGGCTCTATCTTGCTAGTCTGGGAGCCGGTGGTTTTGAAGTAAATCATAATGATGTTGTTTATTTGTGTTTGCTTTTTTGAAAGGTTGTAGTTTTCTCAGCTCGTAACAGATTCCTCCAATGACGGAATTAGAGAACACGACATCTCTTGATGATCTCTGATTTGTTGGTCTGTTGTTAGGTAGTTTACTAACCTATAGAACTTGAGAGTGTCCCTGAGCTATCTCAGGTACAGCGAAAAAGCAAAGTTGTTTGTGGCTGACACTCAGGGTAAGAGGCGACATAACATAGTTCAGTCTCATTTGCCGTCGACGATAATTATCGGGAATATTGACTTTAATAGTAATTTCAGACACTATATTCCAGGTTAAGTATTCCCCAATGAAGTTATCGTCAGGAGTTGGTCCCTAGATAAGGTTTCAAACGGGACGGATCGAACGGTGGTTAAGAATAGCAACTTGATCAACCAACAGACGTTGCTTTGACCATGACCAAGCACTCACCTTTGAAACAAGAATAGTTTCAGTGGTTTCACAAGTTCTTCAGCTCCTTTTAATAGATACAAGATATACGCCAGTATTATACAGAGTAATTAAGTCTACAGCAACAACCAACTCTTACACATGCTTTCATAATCAGTGGAGGCCCAGATATTCTGAGGTGCTCTCTCACGTGTCATCGTCTTGAAAATCCAGCCAGATGGTAAAGTGAAGCACCCACACTGCTTCATGATTGGCCGCCCGCAATTGATGAGATGTTGGTAGCCTTCTGTAAATAGACCTTTCTGGACCAGGGGTTTTAAGTGCTTGCATCCTTCCATTCCAGCTATTGAGTCTTGACATTCCTCCAACATTTGACTCTGAGGTATTCTGCAGCGGGTCTTGTCTCCTTTCTCTTTGTTGGTTGTGCTACGTTACCAGATATGGCGACATCCTTTTCTTGGCTGACGGTTGGTTTATGAACTTGTATTAACCTTACATATAAATTAAGTAGCGGGGTGTTTCTTGTTTAATTGATTTTCTCCGTAAGCGAGGCTATCGTATGTAGAAAGAGGTGACTGCCGTGAGTATCTACCGAAGGCCGAAACAGTCATGTACATCCGAACAGACGTGCACCGCGATGCCTGTATCCAGGTATTAACATGTACATGTACCAACGTAAGTTATTCTCTGTCCAGTCCAGTTATTCAGTGACAAGTGATCAACCTTTTTTTCGGCCCCACTCAACGTTTCTTTCCCTCCGGACCCTGCTCCCCGGCCGGCCCCATCCGGCCTGGCCTCCGCGACGCATGAATTCTGGGAGATTAAGGCAAGTAATTGTTTCTACTGCAAGGTACATACCTACCTCTTGTCTAGTCTTGTCTTGTCCTGTCCTTGTCTTTGCTTTGCTTTCTCCTCTCTTGTACTCACACCCCTCAAGATCTTGACATCTCCGACACCCTTCCGGCAACGATATCCTTTGATAAGAGCTCTCTGTTAACAACAAGGGTATAATGCTTGTTAAGGTTCTCGGTTCCAGGTCTTGCTTGCTTGCTCATGATGCGTTGTCTTTCCAGCCTCGTCGCTTTCTTCTGCTGTAGCCTCCTCCCCCCACAAGGCAACAGGAATCCAATGCCGGGTACAGGCACTGCAGCCCAAACAGCAGCTTCTGCTCCGGGCTAAATTTCGTTACGGATTTCCTTGTATGTATACCTAGTACTATGTATGTAAGAAAATCTCTCGTGGTCCACGCGTTGAGTCGGGTTCCTTACAAAATCCTCCGTGATATACAGGGCAATGCACAAATATGGTAGATTTCTGTAACAAAGACTTGGCTTAGCTTGATTTGACCTGACTTCAGCTTGACGTGACACGATCCTGGTTCATCCTCGAGCTCTCAGGTACCTGCGTCAGATTCCCAACCTGCCAAGTTGAGATCCGGATCCTGTCACGTCAACGGAAACAACATGTAACCGACGGGTGACGGGCTAACGAACAGGCGTCCAGTGTATAACTCAACGTGCCTCTCGCTTAGGCATACAATCAAATGCTAAGATGATACTCATCTCATCGCTATACCGAACATCGTTTCGCCTAAGTCTCGTCAATAATAACACGATAATTACCTGCGTATATAGCAACAGTTTGTGGAAACTCGCTACGTAAATGAGTTCCTGAAAGGGAACTCTAATCGTTCCTTGTTCGCCTCGACCGTTGGCAGGATCAACAAGGGATCTTCATCTCCCGCTTGCCGACTTGTCTTGTCCTTGTCAGCCCTGGAATATTCAGATCTCGTTACCTAGTCTAATAACGGCAAACATTAAACATTCTCCTCAAGGTTGCAATACTCCCTGGCGTGATGGCTGATCACCTCTAAACCCCTGGCCTTAATACGCCACATATCTTGATCTTTGCCAGACAGGTGGGTAACAGAAAAGTTGGCCCCTAAGGCTTGGGGTGACAGAAACAAAGAGCACATAAGGGCCTCATAAAAAGAACATAAGCTGACTGATTAATTTTATTTCTTAGGACTTCAGCGGCCAATTCTTCTGACGCCCTGGGGCCTGAATAACAAGGTCTTCCTATTCAAGAACCGCCGAACACCATATCAGCCTTCAATAGGTCCTCGAGGCTTCGTTAAACCCCCGTGGTGCCACTTTTCCATCTGCAAAGCAACATTACGTTGTTGCAACGGGCTCACAAACCAGCCTTTGGTTTTAAATTGGCGTCACATCGCGCCAACTTGCCCTCGAAACAAACGTACAGTAGCCGATGACCCTTCTCATTAGACGTTTCACGGAAACGTCCGTCTTCAACGAATAAGACGGGTTCCACGCCACGTAACTAACACATGTGCAAGTAAACGTTGATAGTAGTAAGTGCTTGATGATGGGTGACCGTGGTAGTTATTTCTATCTATTGTAAAGCATGCATTTGACTTCGACTGGCCAGCAGCATTGTCCATCTTGCTCGTTTCAATCATCAGGCTCTTCCCAAAAGGAAGGCTCCCAATCCTAAACCGACCATTCTATCTAGTGCAGTAAAAGCAAAACTCCTGGGGTATCTCTCAAAGGTGAGCAGATGTAAGAAAAAGGAAAAAAGAAAAAGTAAAAAAAAAAAAAACAAAA